>JACEIK010005105.1:5895-60322 GCA_018107945.1 Datura stramonium | reverse complement strand
AACTCAGTTCCACCAAATAACACTTATTCATTCCAAATTCTAACATTCTCACAATATATCAAATAAAACTAGAACAATAGATCGATAGATATATGTCAGGCACACGCCTTCATCGTATCCCTACAACACTCTGACACTAAACTCAATGTACACACATACCAGAGGATCTTATTTCTTCCCATCCAGTGATGACCTGCATGGGACTCTAGAAATTCATGTACTGTATCAACGTGATACTCGTTCCCACTCATATACTCGTCTGGATGCTCCCCTAAAACACGAGCCACTCAATCAATATTACTCGCCTGGATGCTCCCCTCGGGCACGACCCTCTCATCTCAGGATATTCTTACTATCCCTAACCATTCTCACGGTAATGATATCATAGCCAAGTTTGTCATTATGACATTCAGGAGATCCCCACTACCTCTCCCACTCATATAATTAAATAGTTCATCATTCTTCTTGACAATACAACGAATACATTAATAGTTTAACACAATTCCACGTCACTTTGGTGGCCACAACATATCAAGTTTATTTCAATAGTTAAATTTTAACAGGGCAATCATCATCACAAATAATGTCCATAGACCAAAGCAACACGTTATCATTCACAAAATACAGGTCATTATGTAAAGTCTAATTCATCTAAACCATAACCTACATCAAACTAGGAGGATTCAAATGGCAATCACACTGCTGGAGCCTTACCCTTCCTCAACACTTCTGAGAGTGCAAAGTCTAACACAAGAACAAAACACAATTTAGCATCCTACACCTGCACAATGGTCTTAGAAACACATCCCACTCTTTCAAGGAAATTTTAAGAGTAAACCCCAATTCCACCTATCTCTAGGTCCCGATTACCACATGAACCTAGTTCTTTAACAACCTTACCTTGGTGAATGGTCATTACTCCTTGTTTAACTCAAAATAAAATTCCCATTAGTTCCCTATCATCCAGCCCTAGTCTATCAACCTAGGGTTTCATTGCTAGAAAAATCACCATTAGAGGTCCTCCCTGAATCCTAGTGTTTACATAATCAATCATAGGGGTAGGAATCCAAGATCTTACCTTGACAAAGAAATTCAACTTATTTGGGGGAGAAAATTGCCTTCAGTCCTTGATGTTTTCAGCTTTGGAAATAATAGGATATAACCCCAAAAATCCCACTTAAACCCATTTTCTGATTCCCGTCGTCTGCTTCAACGGTCACTTTTCCGCTGCAGTAATTAAATGCCTTACAGCGGTCACTTTTCGGCTATAATGGACAGCTATGATGGTAGAAGGTACACTTACAGGAGATCAACGGTTATTTCCTTGATCCATTATGGTGGACTCAGATGGTTGCCACGGTCTTCTACAATGGTCCCCAAACCGGTAGCTTTCCCCAAAATTATCAATTTTCATTAGCTCACTCCACTTAACCTTTTCTATTTGTTATCCACAGCCCACTATTAGTGTTTTCGTCATTTACCCCATGTAATGACACATGGGTTATTACATAAAATACCAATTAAAATACATTCATCTGAGCGATCTACAAAAGCACAAAGAGAATGTCTTTTAGATTCCATAAACAACTAAAGGTATTTGATTCGCATGTCGGCCTCAGTCGTCCAAGTGGCTTCCTCATGGAGCGATTTCTCCACTAGACCTTTCCATTGCATTCTCTTTTGATCTCGGCTTATGTACCTCCTATCAATCGCCCTTGGCTCTGCTCATAGGACAACTTCTCATCATTAACCACGAGTCCCATTTTGATAATGTCTGGTCATCCCCATCGTACTTCTTCAACATGGAAACATGGAAGGTTGGATGTACCCCTGATATCCCTGGCGTGGAGGCGGCTCATGAAAAACTACTTCATCCACCGTCGAAGATTTCAAATGGTCAGTGTACCTCGTCTTCAGCTTTCCCAACCCTGCTTAGGAACTCATTACCCCTGGGGATACGCTTAGAAAGACACTCTCCCTCCATGAACTCGATATTTCTCACTTTTTTGTGCGCATCTTGTTTTGATCATTGGCTTGACTACAGATGTTCTTTAAGTTACCAAACTTTTCCCAAGGATTCCTGAGAGCCGTCAGGTTCCCTGAGGTCTCACCTCAAATTACATCAAACCATCAATTGGAGACTGTATTTTCTCCCCATATAGACACTTCAAATGGCGCCATGCCAATGCTTGAATGATAGCTATTGTTGTAAAGAAACTACGCAGGGTAATAATTTGTCAATGGCCCTCAAAATCTATAACAAAAGCAGAGACATGTCCTCGAAATACCTAGATGGTCCTTTTTCACTGTCCTTGTGCACAGGCGCACGCCCAAGCATAGTTTAAGCGTATTTGGAGTTCCAAGTGTTAAGTAAAGCGACTCTTGAAGAGCCGGATCTTTCGAACCAATTGGAACTATACTAGTTTAGCGAGTATTTGAACAAGTGTTAAGTAAAATTTCACAAGTGTTGGTTTTAAAGATTCTGAAGTTGGTTTCTAAAATAAGGTGATCACAAAATAATTCGAAAAAGCATTAACAAGACGCATCTAGAGTAAAGGCCTGACAATCATGAATTTTCTACATTCATCTCGGTTCAAGTGTAAAATTGCATTTGTTGTCTCACAGAGTTAATGCATTGTTCATGGTCTTTCGAGCCTCTAAACCTGACAAACTAGTCTTACAACTAATCGTTGAAGCGAGGATGTAGCGTCCTAATTTGTGGCGATTTAACATTGTAGATGTGGTTCACGAGGTTTATTATATTTGATTATGGACTTTTGTACCTCTAATCATTTAGCCTAACATGGGTCCACAACTACTTCTACGGCTTGAGTGATGCGATAATTCTAAGTCGGTGTCTATTTATCTTTCTGTTTTATTAACCAGCGAGGAGGATTAGTTATATTTCTATACTAGCTATGAATCAAGTCTTAATGACTTTGAACTTTCCTGCCTTCTCTTGTTCTATCCTAGGGTTACTCTTTGAGCTTGCCTAAGCTTAACACGTTCGTTTATTAGTTTATCAAGCATTAAAACAACAATTAATAAGAATCTGAGAAAACAACGAGAAACTTGAACCAAAAATGAATTCATGCAGTGCATTAATATCATGTGGCCTCAACCTTAGAAAAGGTTTTAGCCACTCATGTTCATACAATCATTCAGCTTATCTTTGAATCAAATTATTTACAAGAATGGATAAAGAGAATAAGAAATCAAACTCTAAGAAGAAGTTTTTTCATTCTCCCTTCTCTCCTTTCCATTCTTCCCAAAATATTCATTAATGAATTTAGAAGTTAAGGGTTCAATTTATAATAAGTTGGGAAAAATACAAAAATTTGGCTTGTGGTGAAACAGCTCCATGTCACGTTGTCTATCGCGGAGATTTGTCTCCCGTGACACGTAGCTATCGCGGAGGGTGCCTACGTACACTCTTATCATCGTGCTCACTATTTCTTTGATCCTACTCTTGTAAATTAATTCTTTGCTGTGGCACGTTGTTGAGCACCCCAATGCTTCTCCATTGCCACGGCGTTGAATCCAAATGTCCTTTTTAGCTTGCCTCGCCATCATAATATGTCTCTTAACATTTTATCTTCAAGATTAGGACCATTATCTTCATATTGAGCTCCATACGTTAGCAATTTCAACCTACAAAAGAGAAATTTAATCATATTTGTTAGTTCATGGACACAAATTACAAAATACATGAGATATTATTAAATTAAGGTACAAACATGGAAAAACAAGAGTATAAAAATAGTCTGTTGGACATAAATATGCCCAAGATCACTACCACACACTTAAAGCCTTATTTGTCCTCGGAACTAATCCTTTGACATCTCATACACAAGGAAGACTCACACATTACCAATTGATGCAGCATGACTCAAATTAAAGCTTCCCTGACTTATTTAGATGGCAAGTTCAAATAGAGCATGATATATATAACCCAATTGAAAAACAAGTATAACCAAGTTAAGACCTCCTAGCCTCGAAAATTGACTCTACAACCTGACAAACTCATGTACATTAGCCAATCAAGAAGTCTAACATGAATCCTCTCTTTCCTCAAGTATATTGCCCTCAAAAAAGAAGAGAAATACCCATTTTACTCATAAATTTTCAAATTATAACATTTATGGGTATGAATACAATTACACTAAGTCTCATAATGAATTCTCATGTAACATGTCTTGACCCATAAGATTTCCCTTAATGTTTTACTCCACTAATTTAGGAAGGTTTGAAAGTAATATCAAGTAGGACTTATTGGGTTGTAATGCATAAGCCTAAGGGAAAGGTAGGTACTAATCGTATTAAGCCAGTAACTATCTTCCTAAGGCGTTTAATACATCACACTTTCTCATTAAGCACATTATGTTCTTTCACTTCACCTTTTGTTCTTTTCCTCTCAATTTCCTTTTTGCTTCCCCATTTCTTTAAGCGCTTATATTATTAGTAAGGTACCAGAAACTTTTCATTCTTTTGTTCTTTTACTCCCTATCAACACTTAGGCATTTTAAAAAAGTGCACCTCTAATCTTTCCCTCAACTTCCACAACTACTATTTCCCTTCTTTTTAAAGATTCTCACTCCTTAACTCTTTTTCATTTTTCATAGCGCTTGGGAATTTTTGGATCAAATTTAGTTCTATGAAATAAAGAGATTAAGCTTTTGATGTGGCTAATCAAGAGAATAGGCTAAAAGGCTTAATGGGGAAGCTAGGATTATGCATTAAGGGTATGTAAAGTACACAGAATGAAAATAGGCTTATTTAAAGAAATGCCTACATCATCTCCTACAATTAACATTCCTCATTTCTCTTTGCAAATACACCGGGAAAGTTATAGATACTACATGATAGCATGAAAAACACGAAGAACCTTACAGTCTCTTTGCACATGTTCAATTAGACGAGACCCATACGAGACTCTCGAAATACGAAATTTAATTACATAGATTCGGGAATTAAGCTTTCAAGCATATAGAGTCATATTTGAGAACGAGGTGTCTCGAACAAAGTTACCACAATTACTACTCCATGCTTTAAAATTAAAAACACTTGTATATTACAATCATGTATAGAACTCAACAAGAACATCAAACGATCAATCGACTAAAGGTTAAAAATATAAACATTAACTAATTTTCCCTCAAGATGGTCGTCATCCATCCACAGTCGGAAAAAGTCCCTAACTATGACTAAAACAATTATGTATAGACATAGAAAAATTTTACATTCTTAGTTCAAAGTGGCCCACTTTTCGAAAAAGAACCAAAATGAAAAACCAAAGGGTGGAGTGAGATGTACTCAACTCAAACTTTTCATCAAACAATATTATACCAAACACCAAATTACCTCAAAATCACTTAGCACAAAATTTTGAAATTACCCCTCACCCCACACTTAATTTTATGCTATGTTCCCAAATCATCATTTAAAAACGATACAAGGTAAAAGATACTTCACAGTCCTCTAGGCCTAGCTAGCGGCATGCGTTGTCCATTTTCATCTTGGGATCCTCAACCCAACATACACATTTTCATGCTGCTTCCCTCTTACAGGGTACTCGGACTTCCTCTTCTGATGCATTGGCAAGTCACGCCAACAAAAACAATAACAAAAACAAGTGAAGATTGACAAAATACAAGCAGGAAAAAATTGTACCTATTGTACTCTTGGGTTTCCTCCCAAGCGGCGCACGAGTTTACATCGCGGCACGACGCATCAAGTTCCACCTCTTCTCCTTCCACTTTTCATATATAAATCTCACCCCTAATTTCTTTTCTAATTTCCTATTATGCTCTAGGGGTGGTGGTGAAAAATTTAAGGGACGAAGTAGTAGATATAGCCTCTTACACTTATTGGCCCTTAAGTAAGTGAAGTCGTTCTATCTCTTCGACTTAGAAAAATACGAATATATGGGCTTGTTCCTCCTAGACCTTTCTCTATAAGCTTGGAAGATTCTATTTCTAGGTTGTCAAAGAAACATAATGTTGAGAAATGCTTGAGTGTGGTACAATACACCTCAACTCGGGAACTGCATTGTGCTTGACCTCCTTACTTTTGTACACCTTCTACACATAAACATCGACTCCACATGAATGTCAAATGGTTGGAACTCTCCGCTTATATTTAGTTGGCTATATATGTGATACCATCACAGAGACTCTCGGGAGCTTCTAATTGTTGATCTTGTTCAAAGAACTCACTCTTTTCTCTCATTGAGATCCTTCTTTTGTATTGGCTAAGATCGTGACTTGCAAATAAAGTGCAAGCTTAAATCCACATCACTTTATCTCCATGAACTTGGCTTTCATCATTTCTAGGGCTCTTCATTTTCCTTGATGCAAGATTCTCATTACTTCCATCTACTCCCTCATCAACCACCCATGCGCTCAAGGACCTATTTTAACATGTTTTGTATCTAAGCTTGGTGTTATAAGTCCTCATCTTTATCATTCCTGTACTCATAAAAAACAATAGAAGGATTATAGTAGGGGCTTGGAGGAAGGGAATAAGAATTTGGAAAACCATTCCAATGGCCATCCCGACCACCACATATATTACATATATGACGGTATTGCCACAAGTGGGGTCCTACATAATTCGGGAAAAGAATCATTGAAACATGAGTATCCACCATTAAACCTATTTGTATTCCATGATGTCATGTAAGAGAATGAAATACCAAACTAAAAACAAAAATAAAATAAATCTAAACATAATATTTTTGAACACTTAGAAAATTTTACATCCACACAAAAACAAGAAATACATTAATTTCTCCGGTCTGACAATGGCGCCAAAAACATGTTGTGCCCGATGCACGCGCAAGCATACACGGTCGTACAAGTAGTAGCGACTTTTGAAGAGTCGTGTCGAACCAAGGAGGCCCAGTGGATTGTGAATATTGATTTCAAGTGTTAAAGTCAAATTTCACAAGTGTTGGTTTAAAGATTTAAAAGTTGGTTTCTAAACCTAAGGTGATAAAAAATCAACTTGAGTAATAAGAAGCATCTAGAGTAAAAGGCTAACAATCATTGATACTACATTCATCTCGGTTCAAATTAAAAATTTCATTTGTTGTCTCCGCAGAGTTAATCACAATGTTACGTGGTCTTTCGAGCCTCTAAACACAACAAACTAGTCACGACTACATCGTTGAGTGGGCATGTGACATCTAATTTGTGAGAAATTTAACACTATGGATGTGGTTTATAGGTTTTATTTCCTTGATATGAACTTTTGAATCTCTAATCATTTAACCTAAGTGCTTCACAACTACTTCTATGGCCCGGTGATAGAGGCAATTCTGGTTTGATTTGTCTGGCTGTCTTCTGGTTTTATTGACCAGAGCGGGAGGATTAGTATATTTCTATCCTAACTGGGCAGATGTCTGGCTTTTAGACACTCCATACTCTTGTTAGCAACCTAAGGTTACCCTTTCGAACTTTGCCTAAGCTTAACACGTTCGGTTAATGGTGATCAAGCATTAAAACAACAATTAATAAGAATGCAATACAAAACAATAAATAAACTTAGACAAAAATGAATTCATGCGGTGCATTCATATCATGTAGCCTCAACCTTAGAGGAAGGGTTTTAGGCACTCATGTTCATACAATCATTCAAAAACATATTTGTATCAATGTATTTACAAGAATGGATAAAAGAGAAAATAAATCAAACCCTAAGAAGATGTTCGTTCGTCCTCTCTTGATCCTTCAGTTCTTCCCAAAATATTTCGTGATAATGAATTTAGAAGCTAAGGGTTCAATTTCTAATAAGTTGGAAAAATGCAAAATTTAGCTGCGGTGAAAAAGCTCGTGTCACTAAATGTGCGGTTACTTACTCCGTGCCACACGGCTATCGTGGAGATTTGCATACGCGACACTCTGGCACATCATAGATGCTCCTTTGTTTGGCAGCCCACACTTTCATGTAATTAATTCTTTTCTCAGTGGCACGTTGTTTAATCGCCAATGCTTCTACATGGCAAGGTTGACTCAAATATCCTTTTGGCTTGTCTCGCCACATCCATAATCGTCCGCAACATTTTAACTTCAAGATTAGAATCATTATCTTCACATTGAGCTCCATACATTGGCAATTTCAACCTCTAAAGAGAATTAATCATATTTATGTTAGTCCATGCTCAAAATTACACAAAAATAATGAAATTATTCTTAAATTAGTTACAAACATGGATAAAAATATGGAAGCCCCAAAATAGATCTTTGGACACATATTAAGCCAACATACCCAAAAGTTATCCATCTATCTGAGGATGAAGGTTGTCTCCAAATCCAACCTAGTGCCTAACCGCTTGCAAGGGTCCTCTATAAATGAGAGATGAATTGAGTACCCCTTTCAAACATAATCAACAGGCACCCCATGCAATCGAATCACTTCCTTCACGTACGGCTTGGCCAACCTACCGGCATTGTAAGTACTTGGACAGGAAAGAAGTAAGTCAACTTGGTAAATCTATCCACAATGACTCAAATGTTGTCAAACTTCCCCAATGTCTTTGGAAGAACAACTATAAAGTCCATTACAATACTCTGCCATTCCACGTAGGGACCAGGCATCTCTGATACTCCCCCGGGCTTTGGTGCTCGTACTTCTTTTGTTGAGTAGTTCAAACACGGCGACATGTCAATAATGTCCTCTTTCATTACGCCTTACCAATGGTACCGCTTCAAGTCATGATACATTTGGTAGCCCGGATAGGAAGATGGGCCACCTCGAGTTGTGAGCTTACGCCGGGGAGGGTATTAATTAGCTCACCAACTCAGGGAACATACACGTGTTCTTTTATTCTCGCCTTCTCCATCTAGCTCATAGCTTCCTTAGCTTCTCCTTGTAGAACATTATCTCGGATCTTACCCAACTTTTCTCATCAAACTATTTGGCCTTTATTTCTTCTATCGGTAATGACTTAGCCTCAGGCTAAGCTAGTATCCCTCTGTTTCTCCAATGAAAATCTTATGAAACTATTTGCGATTAATACGGACTTCTCTGGCCATTGGTCATTGAGTAGCTTCGGAAATGGAGCTTCCCATATACTTGCTTTTCGGAGCTCAACACATATGCCACCACATTAGCCTTCCCACTGGGTGGTACGGAATACGTCACATCATAATCTTTCGGTAGCTCCGTGTCTCCTCTTCCTAAGGTTAGAGGTCTTTACAGGAGAACACATATTGCAAGTTGTAGTGATGATTTGTGAATACCTCACTTGTCTGGGCCCCATGCAGTAATGCCTCTAAATTTTGAGTGTGGAAACCCTGTTCTTAGTTCGAGGTCATGCGTGGGGTAGTATTCTCCTACACCTTCTTGTCTCGAGGCATAGCGATATCTGACCTTCTGCATAATGCAGCACCAATCCAGTGTAGGCATCAAAATAAACAACAAAATCTTTACCTTCCCTTTGTTAATGCGAATGGTGTAATGGTTACTTGAGTCTTGAAGCCACGAAAACTCTTTCACGTTCCTTCCAGCCCTTTGGAAGGTATATATACAGTCAACTTTGATCAATGAGACAATGGATGCAAACCCTTTCCACAAGCCGTGATGGCGCTAGCTACCCCACAAAACTCGAATATCTTTCATAGTAGTTGGCGGCCTAGTTACATTGCCTCCACCTTGTGGATCGACTTTAATTCCCTTTTGGAGACCACATGCCCCATAATAGAAACCGAGTCCAACCAAAACTCACACTTAGTGAATTTGGCACACAAGCGCTTCTCCTTCCAGCAACCCCAACATGATTCTCATGCCTCCCACTTGGTCTTAAAGTACACGAGATATCATCAATAAAAACAATGTGAAGAATCTATATATGGTTGAAGATACCATTCATCAAGCACATGAACGCAAGCGGGGCATTAGTGAGTCCAGAATGACATGACGAAAACTTATAATGCTTTCAGCGCTTCAATCCCACAGAAATTTATTTTGAGAGTATCCTCGGCGAATCGAGTTGGTGATTACGACCTTAGGTCAATCTTTGAGAACAAGGCGCACTCACATAACTCATTAAAAAATCATCCATTTGAAATGGAGGGTATTTGTTCGAATAGTTACCTTGTTCAATGAAGATAATCAATACACATGTGCATACTACGAGTCCTTCTTTTTCACAAACAAGGCCAGGGCACCCCAGAGAGGAACATTCAACTGATAAACCCCTCACTAGCGAGTTCTTGCAGCTTTGCTCCTTGAGTTCTCTCCAGCTCGGCTAGTGCCATTCGGTAGGGTAGAACAGAAGCGGGTCATGTCCCTGGCACAAATCACCATGTAGAAATTGGTATCATGAAGTCTGGTGGCATGCAGGGAAGATTTTATGGGAACACCTCCCAGAACATAAAAACTCACAGGAACCGACTCTATGGAAGGAACCTCGGAACTAGTATCTCGAATATGAGCTAGATATGTTGAACACCCACCTTACATCAAATTACGAGCGGAAATATAAGAAATGATTCTTAGGAAAAGGGCTACAATTCCCTTTCCACTCCAAGCTGGGCGACCTGGGCTAGATATAAGCGATGGTATTAGCATGGTAATCCAAAATGGAATTGGTAAGGAGATAACCATCTCATTCCCATAATAACATCAAATCCACCATGTCGAAGATCACTAAGTCTACCGAGAATGTCAAAGCCCGTAAAATTGATAATACAATCACGACAAACCCTATCCACCATAAAATCCCCAACGGGAGTAGGCACATGGATAGGAGTATCTAGTATATCAAAGAATGATCTAATCCCAAAGCGAAATAAAAGCGGACACATAGGAAAAATTGGGAGCCAGATCGCGAATAAAACCATAGCCGTGCAGCGGACACTAAGATTGTACTATATTAACAACGTTAGAAGCCTCATCGGAGCGTACCCGGGAATGCATAGAAGTTTGTGTGACCACCTTCTTGAAGCCCACTTAGGTTGGGTTTGTACAACCCCTCTACATCTTGAATACCACCCTTTCCATTTGAGCCTCTCTTCCAGGTGCGTGTGCCACCTCGATTCTTGGGCGGCTACCTCGCCAAAACATAGACGATCTTGAGTGAATGCACCTACCTCGTCTTCGGTAGGCGTCGGAGCTCGAGGCATTTGTGCGAAATGATCTATCAACCTTGGCCAAACCTAGTACATCATGCGTGAATATGGCCCGCCTCCCACACTCGTGGCATGCACTTCTTGATCAATGGCCTCTAAGCTGAAACCGAAACAATAGAGTGAGCCTCAATATACGAGTGAACAATCTTAGTACTCCCATTTGTGCACGCTAGTTGGGGTATTTCCTAATAGCCCTCCGACTGATACATGCATAGCCTACTGAATGAGGATTCCTAGAGAAACCTACGGTGCTAGAGTCAGAGCAACGGGAGCCATGATAAGAACCCACTCTCGATCCTTCTTCTCGGCATTCTTTGTGCGCATCTATTTCACCCCACTATATTCTTAACATACTTACTACCTCCTGAAAGATCTTACTTGAGGAGACCATGCGAAGGGCGATGGCGGAGACCCATTCGGTCCTTTAACAAATTGTTTGATCCTCTCTTCCTCTATAGGCAATAAGTTTAAAGCATACCTAGATAGTGGTGGGCCCCTGGGCCTCGTGGGCTACAACAACGAGCTTCCATGCTCGATGGTGGTGAACTCATCAAATCTCCTATCTCTCGAAAGCGGTACATACTTCTCCGGATATGTTGGTAAAATTGGGTCAAGATTCGATGATGGGGACCTGTGAGTGCACTCCACAAAATCCCTCCGCTGGAAGCAAGCGTCACCCATCAACTAGAAGGTGACAAAATCCACGCCATATCTCTCCACGCCCCATTGTATGGAGCCACTTGTGACACTTTATAATAAACTCATGGCGTCCTCCGCCCAGTACTAGTAAAAGTAGGAAGGTTTCATCTTGGTGAACCTCCACAAAATGCATCTCCTCCTTTGTCATTAAGGCCTAACCACCAGAGCCTCGAAAACATAATCGCCTTAAAGATGTGTGATACCGGGAACCCTTGCTCTCATGTTGTATTCCGTTTCTATCCTTGAGGAGTCGTTGGGTTTGCCCCATGCCATGAGGCCACTCGGTTAAGAACACAGTCGAAACCTGAGAGGATCACTTTGGAGCGAGCGGGGAGCCTTTCAGCATCGAAACTTCCACCTCTAGAGCCACCACTTTTATGAATTATAGGAGGTACGGAGATGTGACCTCTCCCATCTTGGATAAGGAGGCGTGGGCCCCTCCTCTAGCGACGGCGAGGCCTTCTCCTACCGCGTCCTCGACCCCATCCTGCTACTTGGCTGAATACTATTGTTGTTGTTGGCTCGAGGTCTTTGCTTCATTCCGGCCCATGCCTGTATTCTCACCATCACATGAGAGAAATAAAGAAGAGACATTAGATACCAATTTGGATTACCATATACCAAGCGGAATCAAGTAATCGCACGAAATGAAAGAAGGAGGGAGTTTTCCTAAAGCCCTGCTGACCTCTTGAAGATGTCTGAGGCGTCTCCACAGGTGACATGACCTCTTCTAGACAGTATTAGTAGCGATCACGATCCCGATGAACACAGCTCTAGCCAACTGTCCACGACCCAAATGGCCATGATTGGCACCCACTAACTTAGATGGGAACCAACCTTTTCCAATAATTACCATGACATCAGTCATTCGAAGAAAATAATAACCTCAATTAAATAAAACAACTGAATTACAAATTAAAATTTGCTATGTCAGCCGAATTAAACAACAAATCCAACTATAATTTCCAGTCGATTGTCATTGCACTAGACATCTAAGTACCCACGGCTGAGTGATAAGTCTAGAATATCAAAAGAAACTATAGTGGGAGGAAGTAGGTACAAATGCTGTGATGTCCTTTCCAAAATGAAACTATTGTTTCGTAGAGGTGAGGTGAGAAGAGCTTTCGTCCAGTGCATCGGAAAAGTGCGGGAGTAGCATCACCCACGAAAACAAGGTGATGGTAGGCATCATCATAGGCCATACATAATAACATATAAGAATACAAACAACTTCACAAAAATTAGTCTAAAACACTATTCAAATACACGATACACATTCTAAGAAATTCAACTCGCTTAGGTGCATAGGCACACTCGGATTAGGCTCTTCGAGTAGCGGTCACTTATTGTAGGCTGAGCAGGTCCATTGTAGCGTCTTGCTCTGGGAAGTAGCTCCGCTTAAATTGCACGTAGTCATTTCACCAACTATTCGCAACATCACATATCATATCATTCATTAAAGCTTATGAAATTTACTATATCAACTTACCTGGCTCTTTGCATAACCTCATGAAATATAGGATATTCACTTAACAACAATGGCACAAGGCCCATTCTAGTTCTAATTCCAACTCCTTGATATCGAGACTTTGCAACTTCCCTTGTTCGAGATAATAATACATAATCACCAACTTTCAGTTCAATAAATAACACTTATTCATTCCAAATTCTAACATTCTTGTGCATCAAATAAAAATAGAAACCCGACATATCAATAGAGATATCTTTGAGCCTGCTTGCTGCATCATATCCCTACAACACTCATTAACACTTGATGTACCACGCTATGCTAGAGGTCTTATTTTACTTTAGTTCAAGGATGACTGCGAGGACTCTAGAAATCTATGTATTGTACCCCGAGTGTAATTGCAGCGCCTCCTTGCTCTTCTAGATGCTCCCTGGTTACAGTCTTTACTCAATCAATGTGCTCTCCTGGATGCTCTAGCTTAAACCTGAAACCTATAATATCGGTATATTCTTACTAACCTAACCCATTCTTATGGTAATGATATCATGTAAGTTGATCATTATGACATTTGAGATCAACACTACCTCTCCCTCATATAATTAAATAGTTTTCATTCATTAAATGACAATAAATGAACACGTGTGATTCGGCTCTGATTCTACGTCGATTGTTGTCCTGACATATTAAGTTATTTCAACAGTTAAATTTTAATAGGGCAATCATCATCTGGAAATAATGTCCATAGACCAAAGCAACACTTTATCATTCCCACAAATATACAGTCATTATGTAAAGTCTAAGCTAAATAAGTTGAATTATCAATTAACAAAGCTCTTAAGCATGAGCTTTAGCTTAGTTTTTGGGTCTGCTGATGAAGTTTATGTCATTTTTGCCTTTCATTCTGGAATCATCGGATACCTTTGGCGGTTCTCCGGAGTCCCAATTCATCGCCCAGGTATCTTATATGATCCATCACTCAACTCTAGTGAAGCGTCGGCGATTCTTAGAGCGTTAGCGAATACTAGTCGTGAACTGACGGATCTTTATGCTTCTTTCTGGCCAGGAGTCTTTCGTGGCTTGGACAGTCATCGTTGGCAGCTCGCAATTCGTTGATGGAGTTTTCCTTAGGGCGAGTGATAATGGGCATTTGGTTTGGCGTTTTTCTTTGGTTTTTCATCGATGGGCCATGTTGAGATTTTTCTCACTTCCTTCTTTTTCTCTATTTTTGTTCTTTTTACATAAATTTAGGCATATGCACACAAAAAAAAGTAAAAAGGGCATAAAATCCATATAATCAACTCAAAAACTAAGCAAAACTTAAGTATAAGAGCCTAATGAGTTGGTAAATTACTGACTAAATCAATTACAATTACAGCAAATGATGCTTAGTGGCCTAGGAAGTTCCTTTTTACCATACATTTGATATATGTTTGTGTGTGCTCTGGGGACAATGCACATTTAAGTGTTAGGTGAGGAAAGATTCTGTTTGTTCTTTAATTGCTATTTCTATAAGTCGTGCTCATTCTGTGGTAGTAGATTTATGATTTGTTAGGTCTTGATGCAGTAATAGCTAGTATGATGATGATGACTTGTGATGCCTTGGGATGTTAGGTACTCTGTTGATATCTAGTTTTTAGTTTAGTTAGTTGTTTTTGGTCAAGGGTGAGTATGTTCATTGAGCTTTATTTGAAAAAAATTCTAAAATTGGTATATCACATGCGACCTTCATTTTTTATTATGGCCTAGATTCTTTTTTGAAGGGAGTCCTTTAGTCCCGGGTAAATTTTATTTTTAGGAGTCATTTGTAGTTGCAGATTAGTGACCCTTCCCTATGATTGATGGATGACGGCGTCTTCAAAGAAATTTGATCGCATTTTTACTTTTTAGGATTGAGTCATATATCATCCACTTGTGTGCTTGTGAAATTCTACTTAGCTGCTATGCAAGGATTAATGCGGTGGACATCTTGAATGCATAAGTAAGGAATCTACGACATACATACATAGCTCCATAATTTGACTTAAAAAATTATTCCAAACGCTTAATAATGAACAATGTCATTATTATGATTGTGTAAACATGTAGTTGTAGGGTAGAATGAAGTTATTGATTCTGAGGTGTTGCATTGTCTTGTTTGTACATATTGTAGCATCTAGAACTTTCCTTAGTGTATGTAAGATAATTGAATGTTAGGAAGTTAGGATATGATCAAGGCATTTCTTTGAAAAATCCAATTTTTCCATGTTTGTTTACCTTCACAGTAATTCTCCTAGTTAACCCCTTTTAAGACATAAAGCCTTATTCTTTCTTATCCAAAGCTGGATTAATCCATTTTCTTTTGAGACCTCGGAACTTGTTGATCAAAGTAGTCTTAGGCACTTTGAGACTTAAAAAGTAAAGGTTCACTTAGAAGCATAATGTTAAGGAAAGAGAAAGATTATGGTAAGAAGGAAAAAAAATTTGAAAAAGAGGTGCCTGAATTATGTTGTCTACTTGCTACTAGAGAGTAAGAAGATAGAGCTTTAATTGCAAAATTCCTAGTTGATTCTATAAGAAAATACAAAAGTCAAGTAGTGAAAAGGGGCATGAGAAGAAAGAAAGAAAAAGGGTGAACAAACGAGAGAAAGGTGGTGAGACAGAAAAAGGAAAATGTCTTAAAAGTGCTTAGGGCGGTAGTCACTATTAAATAAATATCATTCCTACCCATCCCTTAGCTTGGAAATATTACAACCAAGGAAAGACCTTGTGTTATACCCGGAAGCCAGAATATCGGACTGAGAGTTAAACGGAGAAAAATTAAAATTTGGCATCGAGGGTATTAGAATGGGTCATGAGGTGACCCATGGGAGCATTACGTAGTCGTGATGTGACTGGTGGGCCCAGGAAGATGATTTTGAAATTTGGAAAGTTGAATCCGCGGACATGACCACGAGTGGTGGTCAGCCCCACATTTCGTTAGGTCGATTAGGTGGAGAGTGGTGATTAAGGAAGAGGAAGAAAATTCACAAATATACACCTAACGGAAGGACCCCGTGATTCATGGTGAGTCACCACGAATAAAGGGGGGATCTGAAACGTGGTGAAGTAAAATAAAAATCCATGGTAGTGTACATAGCAGGTGGTGACCATGACCCGGTGACGAATCGTGAAGTCTCCCGTGGAGAGCCAGATGATCAGATAAACGGTGTACTCAACGGACGACTCCACAGAGTAAATGGCCAGCTGATGACCCGGGGCGTTAGGTCTCTTCGGAGACCAATGGCGGATTATTTTCGCGCGAATTTAGTAAAGCATAGCATTGTAGATCTGCAAATTTAACTACGTCATTTTATTGAATGATGTCTTTTAAGAGGTTAAGTTTCATTTTAGGCCAGTTTTATTCAAAACATGAGATGAAGGTAGAGGGTGATCAAGGCCCAGCTGTTCCTTCAAATTCTTTTTAATTCCTCTTGGGCAATCGGATAGTGTAAGAATCAGCCTCAATCAATTAGGTAGGGTTATGAATGGGTGGTTCCTTTCACGGTATGCCCAATCCCTCTCAAAATATGAATTTCCTAGTAATACCAATATATGGGGTTTATTTCGATGCATGATATTCCTAAACTCTCTACATGGGTATGATTTTAATATGTTTCTACTATTGAATTATGAAGCATGGGCAAGTTTTATAATATTTTCAATCAAAATCATGTCTTCAAGTTTTATGAATTAAAAGCCCATATATGAAATGTTTACAATATGAGATTTGAGATGAATGTATGATTATGCTGAGATGTTATGATGAAAAGATGTTTTCAAGCTACCCGTATTTATAATCATGTTTTGATGTGAATTGAGTATTTTCCAAGCATGAGAAAGTATTGAGCAATGCCCACATGTTCAAAATATGATTTATATGATTTCCGAAATTGAGCTTACCATATGGTTTTGGGCGAAGACTCCCAATTATCTTTCGACTTGTGGTATGTTTGAGTTAAAGCTTCTCATATGAATGATTTAGCCTTGAGATGTATTTGATTATTAAACCTTTGTAGGCGATGTTGAGCTTTGTTGAAACGATGGAGAGCATATGCATGTTTTGGGAGTAGTGTCTAGCACTTAGAGTAGGCTAAGGGTCAATCACCCTATGCCTCAAAACTACGCATGAAATGAGTTTATACTTATATGTATTACTTTAGTACCTCCTTTGTGAGCTATCACGAGTCCACTGTTGGGCCTGAGCTTGATATCGATATCATGATATCGTCCTTAGCCCTTGTAAAAGGCTTTCTAATTTGCTACACACTTGAATGTGATAGTTGGGAACACGTAAGCTCTATCATCGTATGTCGGTTAAGTGAATAGTCTCCCATTGTTCCTCATGATTTAGTTATGCATGCTATCATACATGATATTTAATCGTCTATTATGTTAACGAGGTTTGACTCAATGTTAGTTTACTCGCGATTATGAGATTTCATCTTTGAGTCAATCGATTCAGTTATGATGTTATGTTATGTTATGATGAGATAATGATTTAAGAAAGAATGCATGCAAGCCCTACTCTTAGATTATTATTGTTAATGTTTTACATTATGCATGTTCTTAAATGATTTTTACTTACTTGGCGGTTTTTTATACCTTTCATACTCGATACATTCACATAACGGCCATTATACTCTATGTTGTATCGTTTCATAATCTGAGGACACGACTCCAGGCTCGGCCAGGATTCGTAGTCGGTGTCGAGTTAGCATCTTACATTGTGGGTGAGTTCTCATAGCCTTAGAATTTGAACATTCGGACTTTCTCTATGTATTTTCGGTTTCGGCTTTGTTGAGTTAGTTGGGAGTATTGTCACGTCAGCTCGTCATGTTTAGAGCTTACCCGAATGAAAAGGATGTATTGACTTTAGATTGTGTATTCGATGTTATGTTTAATTTGAACTTAGTTGTGATTATCTTGTGATTCTCCTGAATCTTATTAATCGAGCTAGATGTGTTCTTATTCCATGGGTCGACTCGGAATCTCTCGGGATTCCTTGTCTCGTGTTGCGTCCAGGTCTTCACATTCGGAGTCGTGACAATTGGTATTCGGAAAGCGATAGGTTTGAAGTGTCTAGGGTGTCTGAAAAGCGCATTAAGTAGAGTCTTTCATGGGTGCAGAAGCGCACCACACTTATGTGTGAAGCTATCAAAACATTTAAAATGTTACTTCTTTCCAAGATCTATGTTGTGCGATGTAAAGTATCCACATCCTTCTAATTTGTGGTATTCAAGATTGCAAAATCATGGTTGAAGGATAAATGGTAGAATGAGAATGGAGAGAGGCCACGAGGATGGCAACGGAAACGGGAACTAGTAGGCCCAGTAGTCCGGGGCACCGGAGCCTTCTGTGAGTTACTTACATCTTTGAGTTTGCAAGCTGACTATTGATTCTCATGTGAGGCCCTTGACTACTCAAGTCAATTAGCGGGCAATTGCGCATGTTCCTGAAATGGTAATGCGGCGGCGGATCAGATGTCCCAAGGATCTCGCCAATCCAAATTTGATATCTCGAGACCTTTCGAATGACTCCACATTGGGGCCTATGGAATAGCATTCAAAAAACGGTTCAAGACATACTCAGAAGTCTCATGCTTATTCCGGATCACGGAAAATGAACAAATTAGAGAAATCGAGCAGCAAATTGATGAAACATTCATGTCTTTGAATCTCTTAGAGTTCATGAAGAAATGTTGCAACCCACTGAGTTGAATGAAGAATTCTTCATCAAACTCCCATTCAAGAAGAATGAAAACATCCAACTTGACCAAGGCAAGCCATTCGCATGAATCAGTACTTGACAGCGAGAAGGAGTGCGCCGAACTCGTGGAGTTTGGGTGATCGGCTTGACACGATTCTCAATGGAGCATGAGATTTCTGTAATCATATTTGGGCGGAAAAGTGGCTTCAGTTAATTGTAAACTACCAACCGCTCGCTTCTATTTCCTCAAGATAATAAATTCCATACCTAGTAGGCTTACCCCTATTTTCACGCCTTAGCCAAAGGTAGATATTTTTCCAAGTTTTTATCTAAAATTTGGATTTTGGAAATTGGGTATACATCCTGAGGAAAGACCAAAAAACATGATTTTGCATTCTTTGATGCACTTATTTACATGGCACGATAAAGAAAAATGCGCAGCGCATTTGTCTTTACAGGCCATGTAAACGGGTGTCCATCGGAATGAAAAATCTGGTTTTGGTCTTTCCTCGAATCTCCATTTCCCAAATCAAATTTGAATCAAACTTGGAAAATATCAGTAGAGTGTGAAAATGAGCCAAGCCCAGGTATGAATTTATTATCTAGGAGGAATAGTTGGTATTGGTTATGAATAATGCAGTTTACCTCTTATCTTCGACTCTCTTTGTTGACATGAAATCATGCCGATTAATCGGCGGCTGGTGGTCAAACTCCAGCCAGTTGTGCACTCATGACCACAAGGCCGAAGGTGCTACAGATTCATGCGAATAACACTATGTGGGTTGATGTTTCATTCTTGTGATGAGGAGGTTTGTCTGGAGGGTGCTTCATTCGGCATGTGGTACAACGACTCATGGGCTCATGAGTCGGCACGTAGTGTTCCGTCAATTGTGTGTTCTCTGTTCGTCATCTTCCATGATGCGGAATAAGTGGTAACTACGTATGTCTTGGTACTTTTAATCTTCATTCCATAAGCCAATGTGAATTGTCTTGGTTGTGCGAAGTATCAAACCGATTATGGATCCTTTCTGAGACATCGATCCACGCCGCATTACCTTTTGTGGAGACATGCGCAACTTCTGGCGATTGACTGGCCCGGTCAAGGCTGCGGCAGCGAGTCTGAATAGGCACTCAAACTCGGCATGGGCTGCTTGAGGCTGCGTGCTGTCTGGACTGGTGGGGCCTACCGGTCCATCTGTGGCTTTTCACCATTCTCATTCCTCCTACCGGTATCCTTTGGGGATCATGATTTTGCAATCATGCCACGGGTGGGATGGGACCCTTTTCATCGCCCTACAGCGTGTTTGTGGCCTCTTCGTCATAAGTGTGGTGCGCTTCACACCCGTGGGCTTTGCATTAATGGGCTTTCAACACCTAGGGCACTAAACTTTGCTCACGATACCCATTCCCTCTTGACACGAATGAGCGGGTCATGGCATGAAGACAAACTCGAAAAGATATCATTCGTGGAATAAGGCACACATCTAGCTCGATTGTGGAAGCTGAGAAGAATCAAACAAGATAATCACATCGGAAGTATAAATTAAACATAACATCGAGAAATCACCTGTCTGAAGCCAAATACATCCCTATCTGAGCTCTAGGGGGTGTGGGTGTGCCCCAGCTGGCTTCAACAAGGCTAGCTAATACATAAATAAATAAGTGTGAATCCTCGGGATATGAGAACTTCGCCTGATGTAGATGCTAACTCGAATGCGACTACGAACGGGTGAGCACCTTGGCCGATTGTATCATGGGAAACATACAACATAGAGTATACGGTCGATACGTGCGATGTAAACGAGTATGAAAGGTAAGTAAAACTGCTTAAGTAAGTAAAATCATTTAAGAACATGCATAATGTAAAACATTAACAATAAGAATGCGAGAGTATGGCTTTCATGCATTAACTTTCTCAAATCATGATCTCATCATAACGGAGCATGACATCATAAGCTGAATTGATTGACTGAAAATTTGAAATCGATAGTGTTGAGTAGCGAACATTGAGTCAAACTGTGTTAGAACATATATAGATGATTAAATCCATGTATGATAATGCATAGCTAAAATCATGATGAACAATGGGAGACTTGTCTTTTACTTGGAGCATACTGTGATACGGCTTAAGTGGTCTCAACTATCACACTCAGTGGGTAGAGCCATCAAAGTGCTTACCACGGTAGGGACGATATCATGATATCGATAACAAGCACAAGTGGGCCAAATAGGGACGGGGATAGCTCGAGAGGTCCTAAAGTAATACATATAAGTATAAACCTACGTTGGCGCATAGTTTTGAGGCATAGGGTATTGACCCTTAGCCTACTCGGTGCTAGACCGCACTCCCAAAAACAAGAGTATGCTCTCCATCATTTTCAACAAAGCTCAACATCATCTATTGAAAGTTCAATAATAAAAAATACATCTCAAGGCTAAATCATTCATATGAAGCTTTAACTCAAAAAACACCACAAAGTGAAAGATAATTGGAAGTCTTCGCTCCAAAACCATATGGTAAGCTCAACTTTGGAAATCATAAATCATACTTGAACATGTGGGCTGCCCAATGCTTTCTCATGCTTCAAAATACTCAATTCGCCGAACAGATTATAAACATGGGTAGCTTTTAAAACATTCTTTCATCATAACATCTTAAGCGTAATCATCGTTAAATCTCGATCTCTGTCTTTAGTTACTTTTCATCATTGAAACTTTTAGTTCAAAACTTGAAATATGATTTTAATTGAAAATATTATAAAACTTACTTACATGCTTCATATATAATAGTAAGAAACGCATACTTCGATCATACCCATGTAGAGAGTTTAAGTATCATGCATTGAGTTAAACCCCATAGATTAGACATAGGAAATTCATGTTTTGGAGAGGGATTGGGCATGGATGTGAAAGAACCACACATTCATAACATGCACGATTGAAATTTGATTCTTACATATCTGATTTCCCAAGAGGAATTGAAAAGAATTTAAAGAAGAATAAACAAGTCTCCCTCTCTCACCTTCTGCTTGCATATGAATGTAAATGGCCCTAAAATGAACTTAACCCCTAGTAAAACATCATTCATAACTCAAAGCATTTCGTGAGTCGTCTGTTGAAATACCTCCTTATCGAGATCATTGGAGGCTCGCCACGGGAGACTTCACGATTTGTCACTGGTGACCATGCTGATGGTCACCACTGGGTGT
This sequence comes from Datura stramonium, assembly GCA_018107945.1. Taxonomy (NCBI): domain Eukaryota; kingdom Viridiplantae; phylum Streptophyta; class Magnoliopsida; order Solanales; family Solanaceae; genus Datura; species Datura stramonium. Next base: position 38,090 of record JACEIK010005105.1, on the reverse strand, counting down.
CTGCTGCCATGATTTTATTTTACTTCATCACTTTGCTCAGCCCTCCCACTTGATTACGGCGGCGGCCTAGAAACATAGGGCCCTTCCATCAAATTTCTTGTCATCTTCTTCCTCTTTCCTCAATCACCTCTCCACGACTGACCTAATGAGTCGTGGGGGCTGATAAACTTCTTGTCATGTCCATGGGAAGTCAACTTTCCAAATTTCAAAATCATCTTTTAGGCCTTACGAGTCAATCACGACTCGTGGGTTGATCTGGGTCACCTCCGGCCCATTTTGATACGTGATGCCAAATTTTAATTTTTCTCGTTTAACTCACGGTGTTGATCTTTGGGCTTAGGAATAACACAGATCTTCTTAGTTTGTAATATAGGATAAGGGACGGGTAGGAATTATCTTTCTTTAATATTGATTTTCTCTTTAAGCACTATTTTAAGACATTTCCATTTTCCACCTTTTGCTTGCTTGTTCACCCTTTTTCTTTCTTTTCTTCTCGCTTGCCCCTTTTCACTACTTGAAACTAGTCTTTGCTTATAGAATCAATAGGAATTTTATGGTAAATCTCTATCTTTCATTGTTACAGTTGCAAGTAGACAACATAGTGCAATGGGCACCTCTTTTTCTATTTTTTCCTTCTCTTTTACAATCTTTTTCCTTAACATTATGCTTGGTGGACCTTTATTTTTAAGTCTCAAAGTACCTAAGAATACTTTGATCCAACAAGTACGAGTCTGAAATGGATTAAGCCCAGATTTTCGTGGCTAAGAAAGATAAGGCTTTATGGCTTAAAAGGGTTAACTGGGAGAGTGTACCTGAAGGTAAAACAAACTGTAGGAAAACATGGATTTTCAAAGAAATACATGATATCCTAACTTCCTAAAAACTAATTTTCCTACACTAATAAAGTTCTAGATGCTACAATATGTACAAACAAGACAAATCGGCTCTCCTCTCATGGAATCGAAGTCTATTCGGCTCCCTAGGTCTAAACATTTCACAATCTTATTGAATGGAATTGTTCATTATTAAGCCTTTATAATCATTTTAAGTCAAATTAAAGAGCTATGTATGTCTCTGTAGATTCCTCACTTATGCATTCAAGATGACCACTTTACTAACTCCTAGCATAGCGGCTAAGTAAAAAAAAAAGAGATAATGCAAGCACACAGTGGATGATCTATGACTCAATCCTAAAAAGTAAAAACGTGACCAAATTTCTTTAAGACGGTTGTCATCCATCAATCATAGGGAAGGGTCACTAATGCAACCTACGACTCCTACTAAAATAAAATTTAGATTCAAGGTCTCCCCTTCAAAAAAAAAAGAATCTAGGCCATAAGAAAAATGAAGGTCGCGTGTGATATGCCAATTTTAAATTTTTTCAAATAAAGCTCAATGAACATACTCACCCTTGACCAACAACAACTAAAATTTTTTAACTAAACTAAAAACTAGAGATCAAATAAAGTACCTAACATCCCAAGGCATCACAAGTCATCGTCATCATACTAGCTATTACGGACCAATACCTAACAAATCATAAAGATACTAATACGGGAATGAGCATGGCTTATAGAAATAGCAATTAAAGAAAAAAAACAGGAATCCTTGTCCACCTAACACTTAAACATCCCCACAGCACACACAATCATATCGAAATGCGGGGTAAGGAATATCTACAGGCGCGTTAAGCATCATTATCAAAATTGTAATTGATGAGTTGGTAATTTACCAACTTCATTTAGGATCTTATATTTGAGTTTTTGCTTAGTTTTTGAGTTTATTATATGGATTTTATGCCATTTTTACTTTTTTGTGTGCGAATGCCTAAATGTGTAGAAAATGAAAATGGAGAAAAAAAGAAGGAAGTGAGAAAAATTAGTGGTCCATCAAGAAAACCGGCGAAACGCCCATTGAGTGAATATCTTGCCACTGAGGAAAAATGCCATCGGCGAATCGTGAGAGTTTCAACGACGACTCATTTAGTCCCGATCGGCGAAAAGACTCAGTTTTCTAGAAAAGAAGCATAAAGATGCGGAAGTTCACGGAATTGGTATTGGATAAGCCTAGGAAGAACCTGGATGCTCCTAGGTTGAGTGATGGCTCATATAAGATACCAGGATTCGAGGTAGGATGAAGCGAGCTGTCGATGTATCAGTAATTCCAAAATAGTGCTTAGGGGTATAATTTTCCAGCACGGGAAAAGAGATGAAAGGTGCCCTACTTTTTAGGATATAAATAGTAGATAAAGTGCTGTGTGTGATATATAGAGAGATGGAGAAAGAGCGAGCATATCACATTATCGTTAAAACGGAGTTTGCATGATCATAGCTTTTCACTTGCAGCCCGACACGGGTAGGTGGATCAGGTGGACAATGCTCGAAACCCGCCCAATGGAACCTTCACACGTTGTCCACGAGATAATGGATGATGATGTATGCAAGTCATGTGCGACAATCGAAGATCACTCTCGGATCACACTTTATATTTACTACCCGTATGAAGACGAAAGTGGTCCCCACTTCACATACTTTTCATAGGCTTCCTTGTGCATATTAGGCTAGCCCGTTTTTGTTAGTCTATTTGGTTTATTAGGTGTTTGTTGTTATTAGCCTTTGTAGATGAGTTTGTTTAAATAATTGTCGGATTTTTCTTTATCGGGCCGTGATAAGTGTGTCGTTTTCATTTTGTTATGATTTTAGAAAGGTGTGCAAGTTTATCTTGTATAGAGTCACTTATATTCTAGTCTCTAACCTCTATATACAAAGAGGTCTAGGCTTTCCATTTGTATCTCGAGTCAAGTAGGTCATCGGAGTCTGTAAAAATTTCTGCCTATGTTGATAATATGAGTGTTTGCTAAATTCTCTCTTGATCTTCCTTTCCAAAGTCATGGTTTGGCTGATCCTTTTGAAGTAGTATATTGCCTCGACACTTGGGTAAGCAAGCTTGTTACAAGTACAATAGTTTTATGAAGTTTATAAACAACTAAATTTATAAGTAGAGTAAAAGACTTTCGAGTTGTGTAGCTTGGCAAGCGATCGGTGGATGTAAACCGGCCCCTTTTTGTAAGGGAAATTTTTATGTCTATGATGAAATTCTTCATTCAAGCTGACTTGGCAAGTAGTCCTCAGGGATGTTGAAGCTAGGGTTTCGTGGCAAGCCATCCTTAGGATATTGAAGCCTAGTCCCCCTTCGTAGGAAAACCATTGTTTCCTACGATCTACATGCTTATCAATAGTTTCCTCGCCCTGTCTTACTCCATATTTATATTAGAGCCCTCCACGTACCCTTTGGTATCGAGCCGAGGTTTAGAGGCTTTTCGGACAAAGGATGTATTCGGCTTGATTGTGTATTCTGTGTTATGTTTAATTTAGACTTTAGCTATGATTATCTTGTTGATTCTTAGGATTTTATTAATCGAGTTAGATGTGCTTATTCCATGGTTCAACTTGGGGTCTCTTGGGGCTCCTTGTCTAGTGTTGCAATCAGGGCACTCCCATTTCGGATCATGACACCTTGTTATTTGAGATCTCTTGAAACAACCCGAGTAGTCTAAATGTACATGAAGGGAAAACATGGTATGAGACATATGTGCATTACAACATTTTGAGCGTGAGAGTGCCTTTCTTTGTTGTGTTCATGTGTTTGCATTGATAATGCGAGAGAGAAACATCACTAAAAGTGAGGGGTACAAGATGTCTAAGTCAATGTACTATGTGTTGCATATTTCATACTTAATCATGTTGGCCCTATGTTTTGAAAGATGAGTCAATTATAGAGGTTGTGTAGTTTTGATTGTGAAACCTTTACATGTGCTTGATGAGATGATCGGGAAGCGCACCAGCCTTGTTCCAAGCCAAAGTTCTTGAATTTAAAGCCAAGCTGTTGAAGGGCAAAACCATCATTTCAAGGCTAAGTATAAATATAACCTCTAGGGCATGCGTTAAGTAGCTTTTATCATCTTTAGTCATTTTCGACAAAGAAGTCGATAAGTTTGGTCAGTTTAACATTCCATAGTTTATCTTCGGATGCTTGTAAGCCATTTGGAAGGAAGACCAATTATACCTTAGGTTTCTTCTCTTATTTACTCTTTACTTTTATGATGATGAATAAGTATTTGTTTTCCACTAGTACATGGTGGCTAAACTCATATTCTAGGGTTTGTCCATGGTGAATCGTTCTTGTTGAAATAGTGATTTAATATAGAATTGATTCTCCTTTGCGGTTGTTTGTGCTTACTTATATTAATTTATTATTTATGAGATTGATCAATTGTAAGTATTTCAAAGAGACCCTCGAGCCCGTTGGTGAGAGGATACAAGTTGTTGTTGAGGATAGGGATGCCCTTGACCCCGTTCATTTAAATAAAAATAGGAATAACCTTCGTTTCATGCTTATCCTACAACCATAGGGATATAGACATTAGGGTTCATGAAATATTTCTTGGATCTTAGGGATAGTGGAAGAAAATGGGATAGTATCTTGCAACTAGCTAGTAGGGAGAAATTCTATTGTAATCACGTCATGAAAACTCAACTGACAGGAACATGTGCCATTTCTCTAATTTTCATCATTATCGAAAGTAAACGAAGCTTGCAAATGGTTTAGTTAATTTTAAATTTGCAAGCATGTAGTAGTTTAAGTTCTTAAACCAACTCCCATTTTAATTGTTTTGTTAGACTAGATTAATAACGTTATAACCTTATAATGATTGAGCGAAGGTACGATAATCGAGGCTTTCAGTCCTATATTACTTGCTGACCACGTGCGCTTGCGTGTGGGAGGCGACATCAATCAACAATCAAGAGATACCATAGATATGACACGAGGATAAAGAACTCGATAAATGAACAATTGACTTATAGGAAGAAAAGGCACCTCGAAATTGGGCAGAAACTCTAGCTAGCTTCTATGAAGAATTTCTCACTTAGGTTAGCCTTACATACATGGAATGATGAACTTAGACCTTTACTTGAGAAGCCCTAGTTTCAAGATGATGAATCCTTGAATCCCTAGCATGCTTGAGAACTTGATGATTCTTGCACTTACGTTGTTATGAGAGGGAATGAGAGTTTGGCTAAATAATATGAATATCCCCTAAGAAATCCCAAAATATTCTTTTTTAAGTAATAAAAATATAGGAAATTATGGAAATAACCTCGAAATCCCATCTTTAAAATTGGTCATACAGTGACTGGATCACCACGTGACTTATTGGTCACTCCCGTGGCTCGTGGTGAACATGTTGGGTTATCAACGAGAGCAATTTGAGTACTTATTGATCTCTTCACAATGGGTAAACGGATAGATCATCACTAGCCTTAACGATCATTACCTCTGCTTCTTCCCACTTGAAGCCAAAAATTGAACATTCTTTGATCTCACCTCACAACCTATAGAACGGATAATAGCAATGAGTCGTTAATTTGTCTTATGAATCGTTGCTTGAGTTATTGGAACTGGATGTTTTACTAACTTTGAGTTTGACTCTTGCAGGTGTTGTAAGCGCATCCCAGTAAGTGTACGGGTCGTGCAAATGTTAATATAGTGGCTCTTTTTGCAGACGGAATGTCGAACCCACGGGGGATGGACCCATTCCTCTAACTATCCATCTCTAGTGTGATCTTAAATACCTAAAGTGTTGGTTATAGACATTTAAAATGGAGATTAATTAATTCTAGTTTTGGTCAACGAAATGATACGAGAAATTTCTCTAGGAGCAACGCCAGAGTTAAAACAGGATAATCATGCGATATTCGATTTTGCAATGGGTTAAGCATGGAACTATCAATTGTTATTTCACACAATTAAATTCCATGTTCATGGTCTTTCGAGCCTCTAAACACGGCCAATCTAAATCCTTTGCATCATTGTGAGCCGAGATTTGCTAATTTCTAGTTCGCAGACGTCATTATGTTGTGGTTTACGGGGAAACGATTGGGACTTTCGTCGTCTAACCATTTAACTTCTGACTTAGCCTCATGACTACTTCTTTGAGTGGTGATGTGACATCCCAAGTTGGTCTTTAATAACCCTAGTTTATCCAGCAAACGAGTGTTAGGTATATTTCTATCCTGAAACAAGATTATATCGCGAGATCCTAAACATGCTCCTCGCATTCTCATGTTCTAACTTAGGTAATGCTTTCTCGAGATATTCCCAAGCTAACAAATATGTTTCATGGTGATCTTAAAACAACCAACAATCTGAATGCAAGACGAAAACAACAATCAATAACAACTCAAACAATTTCATAAAATCACAATCATAATTCAAGGCTTCAACCACAGAGGAAGGGTTCTAGCCATCATGATAGTAAAACCACAACTAATCTACTACTACACCACTATTAAACTACATACTTACAAGAATTTGGTAGATGAGAGGAATTTGCAAACCACAGATGAGTTCTCCCAACTTTTCTCCCTTCACTCCCTAGGTAGTTTCCGAGAATAAAATCGTGACAAAAAATGAAATTAGGAGCTAAGGGTCATTTTGTTTATAGTAAATGGAGAACCTGCATAATTTGGCCGTCATGGAACTGACTCCGTGTAACGGAGTGTATCACGAACATTGCCTCCCAAATGACACGGAGGTACTGTAGCTCTACGGAAATGGCCCAAAAATGTCATTGAAGGTAGCACCTTTCCGCATTGGTAGCGTGTCCATGTTTGCTGGGCGACGTTGGCACAGTACATCGCGGATGGGGCACGCGGGTGGCACGTAGCTGGCTACTAACATCGCTCGCGATGCCCCCAGCATAGAGCAACGGCCCAGGCACGACACATGCACGGCGTGGCACACTTTGGCGCTGACCAGCCATGGCCTACTCATGAGCTTTCGCCGTTGCTTGAAACTCCATTCCTTTCCTTCACCAACTTATGATTTAGTTCCTCAAAATCATTGAAACCTACAAAGCAAGTTAATCATGTTGGATTGCTTTATATATTTCACATTAAATATAAAATCTCATATAAAATCACATGAAAATGTATAAAATAACTTAGATAAACAAGACTAATTTAAGTTATCAAGCGTAGCTCGGGCATGCTATTTTTCCCGAGATCAAGTTTCATCACGAGTCACTTGATGAGTCATGGTTCTCCCAATGAGTTGTCAAGTCTCTCATTCTGTGATAAAAGTCAATTTTTCTGCTGGTTTCTGCTGCAAGTCTTGAGTTTGAATTTAGAGATTTTTGGGATGTTACCTTATCTCCCCCTTGGTATTACTCATTCTCAAATGAAGAGTAAAACTGGGTGAATAACTGATATTATTGAGAGTAACTAAACTAAACTTGATGAATGCATAGAACATGCAAGCATACTAAGGATCTTAATGATAGCTGAATGAAGTATGAAAAATATAAGTTCAATAATAGAGGAAACTATTACCACCAGATGATTCTGATCTAGGAGTGAATAGATGAGGGTACTTGTCCATCATATTCGCCTCGGCTTCCCAAGTAGTTGCCTCAACTAGCTGATTCCTCCATAACATTTTCATAGAAGCGACTTTCTTTTTCCTCAACTTATGAACCTGATGATCTAGAATCTCAACTAGAATCTCTTCATATGACAGGTTGTCTTTCTCCCCAACACTTTCTATAGGCACGATGAGTGAGGGGTCACCCATACACTTCTTAAGCATAGAAATGTGGAAGACTAGATGGACTGAAGCTAGTTTGGCTGGAAGCTCCAACTCATAAGCTACCTTTCAAACTCTCTTTGAAATGGAATACGGGCCAATATAGCAAAGAATAAGATTCCTTTCTTTCCAAACCTCATAAAACCCTTTCTGGGTGAAATCTTCAGGTAAACCCAATCATCTACCTCAAACTCCAAGTCTCTATGCCTAACATATGTATAAGACTTTTGGCGACTCTGGGCAGTCTTTATCCATTCCTGAATGATCTTAACCCTTTCCATGGCTTGTTGCACTAGGTATGGGCCTATCAGCTCTACTTCACCAACTTCAAATCAACCAATCAGAGATCTACACCTCCACATATAAAAAGCCTCATATCGAGCCATCTGAATGCTAGAATGATAACTGCTGTTTTATGCAAATTTGGTGAGAGGCAAATGGTCATCCCAATTCTCTTTGAAATCAATAACACATTCCCTTAACATACACTCCAAATTCTGAATAGTACACTCTGCCTAACTATCTATATGCGGATGAAAGGTTGTACTGGGCTTCACCTTCAAACTCAAACCACTCTAAAAGACTTCCAAAACTTAGTAGTAAATTGAGTGCCCCTATCTGATATGATGGACAATGGAACTTTGTGGAGTTTAACCACTTCCCTAAGGTATAAGTTGGCAAGATCCCCGGCTTAATCTGTAATCTTCACTGCTAAGAAATGAGCCGACATGGTCATTTGATCTACAATCACCCAAATAGAGTCATGTTGTCTGTGTGATCTCGGTAGACTAGTGATAAAGTCCATATTGATTAACTCTCACTTCCACTCGGGCAGTGCTATATTCTGAGCCATACCACATGGTCTTTGGTGCTTAACTTTAACCTGTTAACAATTCGGACACTTTGCAAAAAAGTCTACAATGTCCCCCTTCATACCGTTCCACTAATGGAATTCCCTTAAGTCATGATACATCTTCGTGGAACTTGGATGAATCAAATACCTAGATCTATGTTTTTTCTACCATGATTCTCTCTATGAGACCATCTACGTCTAGAACACATAACCTTCCTTGATACCTTAAGACACCATATCTCCATTGTGCGAAAACCAACACCTTTTTCTTGTGGACATCATCCTTTAACTGAAGCAAAAGGGGATATCTATCCTATTTTCCTTGACTTCCACTAATAAAATATGATTCGGGCCCAGTTTAAACAAGCACGCTACCTTCTTTAGAGTATAAAAGACAAACTCCTAAGCGGGAGAGCCTATGCACATCCTTAGCTAGTTCTCTCTTTGCTTCCTCTACATGGGATGTACTTCCCATGGATAACCTGCTAAGAGCATCAGCAACTACATTAGACTTACCTGGATGGTAGAGAATACTTTTGTTAATATTCTTGAGCAACTCAAGACATCTCCTTTGTCTGAGATTCAACTCCTTCTAGCTGAACAGATATTGTAAACTCTTGTGGTTGGTGAACATATCAACATGAGAAACATAGAGATACTGGAACCAAATATTTAATGTGAACACTACCGCTGCAAACTCAAGGTCATGACTCGAATAATTCTTCTCATGAACTTTAAGTTGTCTGGAGGAATATGCTATCACCTTAATATTCTACATCAATACACAACCAATGCCTACTCCGGATAGATCATAATCCGGGTAGGGTCAACACTGAAGCAGTAGTCAAACAAGTTTTTAGTTCCGGAAAGCTTTTCTCACAAGCTTCAGACCATTGAAATTTAACATTCTTCTGAGTCAACTTAGTCAATTAAGAAACTATGGTGGAGAATCCCTTTATAAGCCTTTGATAGAAGCCACAAGACCCAAGAAACTTCTGATGTCAGGGTCGTGGGTGTGGGACAACTCTTAATTGCCTCAATCTTTTGAAAATCAACCTGGATACCCTGGCTGGAAACTATGTGTCACGACCCGAACATAGACCCGGATCGTAACACGGAACAAGGAGCACCGAGAGACTCCAATTCAACCCATGGCATGAACATACATCTAACTCAATGTCATGTAAAGCAGAATACTTAGCATAACGACATAGCGGAAGCATAAATATAACATATCATAGAAAGCGAAACGTACTTCTTACATAACAGTTGAATACTACACGTAGTCTGAAAGCCTCTAACATATTTGATGGGTTGATGGGACAACACCCCCAACTAACCCGATAAGTCTAGAAAAATGAACATGAAAAGATAACTAACATCAAACTAGTCCTCGAAGAATGAGGACTCACCAAAGAGCTGGACACTAATCTCCGAGATGAGCTAATAACGGTGTTGGATTTGAAGATCGGAGCTTGATCATGAAATGATACAGCATAGAGTATGCAGTAAGTACATGGAATGTACTAAGTATGCAAGGTAAGTAAAATGGACATTTAAAAATACATAAAAGCTCATAAGAGATCATAAGAGTGGGACGACATGCTCATAACATAAATATCATAATATAACATAAGGCTCAAGGTTTTTCAAAAATATTCATAATTCATTCGTTATCATAGTCATAAGAGAAACTTTATAATCATCACTTGAGCCAGAATAACATAAACATAATGATGCATAAAAACATGCGGAGCAATGGCAGGACCCGTCATAACCAACACCATCATGGTAGAGCCTTACATGATTCCCCAACTATCTCACTCAAGTTGGCAGAGTCGTCCTTGGCTTGCCAGGCAAGGGACGTGAATTATGTGATATAACGAAAGAGGGGATCCATTAACATTGTAATGTATCATTATGAACCTACGGTGGCACATAGTTATGAGACACCAGCATAGTCCTTTGAACACCGGGCTACTCGGTGCTAGAAACTGCTACGAAAAACATGTACATTAGGCTCATACGTAAATCATAAACATCATTCATGAGATTCATGGCTAAATAAACATTTAACATCATTGATACCCTTTTTCATACATGATTATTCATGAATCAAGGGCCTTTTAGTCGGCCAACATCATAAATCGATAAATCATGAAATCCATATAATAAATCGTAAATCATTCTTGAACATGTGGGCATTTCCCAATACTTTAACATGCTTGAAAATATTCAACTTACTTGAAAACATGATTTAAAAAATGGATAACTTGAAAACATGCTTTTCATCATCAATACTTCATCATACATGAACATTCATCATGAATCTTAACTTTCATGAACTTTTTTTATAAATGGGCATTTTAAATTTTAAAAGCTTGAAATATGATTTTAATGGAAAACAACGTACAACTTGCCCATAATTCATAATTCAATAATAATAACTTATTAGATCATGCCCATGTAGAGAATCCAAAATTTCATGCATTTGGTTAAAACCCCATAGAATCAATATAGGAAATTCATGATTTAGAAAGAGTTTGGGCATGGGTGTGAACGGATTCACCCATTCATAACCCTTCATACCTGGGGAAAATCATATTTTACCACTCATTGAAAGCCCAATGAAATATTGAAAGAAAACTTGAAGAACTCTTACTTGATCACCTCCTAAACCCCTTCAATATGCATGCATGAATATGAATGAGCCTAGGATAGGTTTTACCCTCATAAAACACTACATTTCGAGCCTTAAACAACATAGTTTAGGACCCTAGTATTTAGGAACTATGGAAAAGCTCTTAGTAAATTCGCAGGAAATAACTGATTACCAGTCCCCACGAGGGACTGGATGACTCGTCGCTCCAGGCCACGACTTGTGGCATCATTTGTCAAGTACACTACTTGAGGGTTTGTCTGGGGTTCATCACAGGGGACCTCACGATTCGTTAAAGGTGACCACGAGTCGTGGTCATCACTGTCACATACATTGCCTGGGATTTCACTTAGCTCCATCATGCGGCTCACGAACCTACCCAAGAATCGTGATGACCGACCACAACTCATGGGGAGCTTCCGTAGGGTACACTGCCACTTCTCTTCACTCTTCTCAAAATCGTTGCCCACGACTGACTCAACGAGTCATGGGACTTGGCCACGACTTGTGGTCACGTACATGGGGGCCTTAAATCCCAAAATTTCAACTCATACCCTACACCTCACCATGAGTCACCTCACGACTTGTGGTCTACCCCCATGGGTCATAGAACGACTCATTTTGTGACCTAGTGTAAAATTTTCAGTTTTCTCCATTTCAACTCCTGGGTCTGATCTCTAGGCTTCCGGGGAATTACACTATGTGGCTTGAGAATGCCACTGACTTTTACCAAAATTCACACTTAGAAAACTTTGTGAACAACTCATGATCCTTAAGTGTCTGAAGGACTATTCTAAGATGACAGGAATGATCCTCCTCACTCTTGGAGTAAACCATGATGTCATCAATGAATATAATAACGAACATGTCCAAATAATACTTAAACACTCTATTCATGAGGTCCATGAATGCTACAGGGGCGTTAGTCAATCTAAAGTACATAACATCAAACTCAAAATGATCATAACAGGTCCTAAAGGCTATTTTAGGAACATCACTTTCTCTTACGTTCAACTGATGATAGCCTGGTCTAAGGTCTATCTTAGAGAAATAGGTGACACTCCAAAGTTGGTCGAATAAGTCATTAATTCTAAGAAGGAGATACTTATCCTTGATGATGACTTTGTACAACTAACGATAATCAATTCACATTCTAAGAGTACCATCCTTGTTGCGCACGAAGAGAACTAGAGCACCCCAAAGGTGAAAAGTTGGAGTGTATGAAACCTTTATCAAGAAGATCTCTTAACTGCTCTTTTAACTCTTTTAACTTGGTTGGAGCTATTCAATATGGAGAAATAGAGATAGGCTGAGTATTAGGAAGAACATCTATTCCAAAATCTATTTCCTTATCTGGAAGGACTCAGAGAAGATCATCTGGAAAGACCTTTGGGAACTCATTCACGAATGGAACTGACTGAAGGGATGATTGATAATGCTCAAACTCATACTTCTTGACAAAGTATGAAGTGATTGTTGTCAATAAAGAACCCAACTAAAAGGTTGGGGTAGAACCCACAGGGAATATGAAAGATCTAGACAAATACCGGTAAGTGAACTTATTGGTGAGTTATCTCCAAATTGGGGGGTTTAAAGAAAACAATGTTAAAGAAAAGATTATAATTGTTATTTAAATCAAGATTTAAAAACAACTAGGGTAAGTGTTCCCCATGGGTTCATAACTACTTCAGGTATACACACGTGATCAATCCCAATGCTTACTTATAGAACTGATAACTAGGGTTCATCCAAACGACTAGTTCATCCCTATTAGATGACTATACTCAATCACCGGGTCAGGTCTCATGAGTGATCTCAAACTAACTGTTAATGTTCCAAATTTAACTATCCTGCGACCACAGGTCAAGTTAATATAATTATCTTAAAGATCAAGTCTTCGTTTGAGTCTTTTTTCCTAATCTCTACTTCTCTAGGTTCAAGCAAGTAAAGAAATCGGGCATGTCCTAACATTATACACCGTTAAGAAACATTTAAATATGAAGAGAATACAATACAAGCTTTTCACATTGGTTTTGAATCACTTTTGTGCACCTAATTTTTTAATTTGCCATGGTTCCCACACTAGTTGTGGAGGTTCTAGTCTCTCATGGTTGTAAGATTGTAATTCACATTCATAGAAAAATAAATAATTAAATACTTACAACAATAATTGGAAGGAAATCAGATTTGATTATCTAAGAATAACCTCAAGAACAATGTAAGAAATCAAGAATTTGATTCCAAGAATTGCTCTTCAATTATCGATAAAAGTTCTTAAAAGTAACTATTCACACGTCTACTAACTCAATTCTATCCTTCTCTAACTAAAATAAAACATATAGGATATTTACACAGACATTAGAAACCTTTTTCTAAGCTAACAGGGAGTTTTCCATATCTAGTGTCGACTATGCCACGATTTGTCCTACGAACTATAGAAAGATTGTACAGGTCGTATCTACTTTCCGTAAGTTCTTGACTGCTACAAATTTGGCTAAGTGTTGGAATCCTGGTATGACTTGTACCTTCATCCTATGAGTCGTACATTGCTTTTGTGGTTTAGCCTTGAGAACTTTGACATCTTCTGAAATTCTTCACGAGTGTTGTGGTACAACTCGTACCTTCTTTCCACAACTCATACCTTCTGTAGTGTTTAAAGTTCTGCCAAGTACTGAGAATCTTTTGAAGTTCACCATGGCTCCTGGTATGATTTTTACATTGGTGCCATAGTTCTTGAGTCCATCCGTACCAAGAGTCTACCTTTGTGCAATTTCTTCTGAATATTTCTACGGCTCCAGTTACAACTCGTACCATTGTGGTAGGACTCGTACTGAGAGTCGTATGTTGCCTCCTTCCCAATTCAGCCTTCTAACTTTCATCATGATTCTCAGTACGGCTCCTACAATCAAGACGGCTCGTATTGAGACTGGTACTTTGCTAATTTTCTGCATTTTAAGGCTTTTTTAGCACATCTTTGCTCCAACACTTATTTTCCCTAAAATAAAAGTAAAGTGTCTTATTTCCATATAAACATAACTAAGTCCATGCTATTTTCTCTGTTTTAAGCGTCGAAACTGTTGTAAACTCACACCACATCAACACCCTCAACTTAAGACTTTTTCATGTCCTCAGGCAAAGAAATAGAAAAACTAAACATGACACTTAACTAGAAAATAAACCTAGGACACTACAACCAATATCAAACAAAAATTATGACTCCAAAAGCTTTTGACCCTTTTCCTATGAACCAAATTAGCACATGCACTACAAGCAACCACAAAACATGATAAACAGGGATCAAGGCATGTCATCTAGCTATTAACAAGTAGTCAAGTCATCACCAATGCTTTTCACACAGACCACTGGTAAAGTTAAACACAAACCATGTACCCTCACAGCAAATGAAGTCCCCCACACACAGATATAGCAAAATATATGATATGGGACTGAAAAAGCGAGACTCTCACTCTCACAAAGAAGTTCAAAATACTGCATATTGGATACAATAGGCTTGCCCTTATTTTCTCTACTTCGGTCTGTCAGATGGTTAGGTTATGATCACTATAGGACTTTTTATGGCTTGTAATATAGGCTTTTAGGCTAGGTAAGGTAGATATGGAATCTTTTGAGTGACTAAAATCCCTACTTGGCGTTACATACATGCGGCTCTGTTCTTCACTTTTTCAACTTTTCTTTTCTTTTCACCCCCTTTTTTGTATATTTGCATGAGTGTGGTGTGTGTCTTCAAAATTTTTATGCATCATTCACTTTTTGAATTTTGTTTTTCAATTTTTCTTTCTTTTTCTCTTTATATTTTCAGACCACACTTCATTTTTCATCCTTTTTCTCTTTTCTCTCCCTTTTTCACCTTCCCAATCTTTATGCACCCCTACTCTAGCCACCCTCAAATTAGGCATTTTGCCTATGTTGAGGTTCACAATGTCCAAGGAGGGACCAGGGCCAAAACAGTTTTATTATAAAAATGGGTCCGGTTAATCGGTTAATCAAAGAAAAAAAAGGTCTATTTAAGGCTCAAAAACTTGGATCAAAGAAATCATATGATTTCAGTAGGGTTATTTAGGATAAAAATGGACTCAACAAGAACGGCCTATGATCCTTTCCTAACCAACCATCCTAAAACCTATGCAAAGACAAACCGGGAAAGTTCTAGATCCTCTACACAGTATTGAACTAGGTACCAGACCTCACTCACTCATAGTACATGATTTATATTCATTCTACCTATCCATTTTATTCATTGCTTAAAAAAAACTACACATGCTAATATACTAAATGACATAAAAAGATCCACAGAAATCATGCATGCAATCACAAGTACACAACTAATTCATCAAAAAAATTTAATAGGGTCAGTTTTCAAAAGTATCAAATCTAGTGCACTTTATTGGCTGAGTACTCCTAAGATACTTTCTAATTAAACAAAAACCACACAAAAAATAAAATCCTAAACATGTCGGTTCTAGTATATAGCATGCCCGGGGGAAAAGAAACACGGCAAGAAAAACCCTCGGACCAATTAAAATCCTCAAAAATACAAGTACACCCCCTCCCCTTTTTTAAAAAGCATGCTTCATCCCCAAAGAATAGAATCCAAGCATAGAGGGAAGGAAACATTCCTGTGGCGCTCTAAGCGCTCCTTTCATCCTGCAGAGAAGTGCCTCCGCTGCAATCGTGGCTCTAGCAGTGGCCGGCGCACTCACTGGTGGTCAACAGGGGGAGTGGCTACCCCCTCAGTGGTCTCGACTACCTCTACGTCCTCTGGAATAGTCGAGGCTGAATGTGGCTTTCACGAAGGGTCCCTACCACTGGAAAGTTCATTCTGGGCCACGATTGAGCTACCTGCTCCTCTAGCTCATTCCTGCAACTCTGACATATGTCCGTCATGAGTCTGGAGGATCTCTACTCGTGCCTTCTTGCATTCTATTTTCTCTCTCTTCTTTCTCTTTCTCGGGGTCTCATCTCCAACATCCTCAGACACCCTCTTCTTCCCTTTCTCTTTCCCTGCTGCTGTGGGCTCCCAGTAGGCTGCCCGATCAAGCTCCTCATCTATATCCACATCAAGGTCAAGAAGAGTGGGGGCTGTTATGACCGCCGGCTGCCATAATGATAGCTCGGCCATTTGGCTTCGAAGAGCCTCCAACTCCTCATGGAGGCTGCCTGTATCCATTTGCTCAGCCATGCGCCTATTGAATCGACTCTCAAACCCATCAAGTCAGGCACGCAAGGCCTGTCCAACTGTCTCGATCTCGGCTTTCACCCAGGGCTTGACATACTCCATCATTTATTGTATATTTTCTTTTATCCATGGTCAATCTTTTGGCCAACTTCTAGAGAAAATCCTGGGGCACTAGGACGTATCCTGCTAGGGTCTGACTCAGGAGGCTGGTATATGGTGCAGCAAAAGTGCTGGGAGGTGCATCTGAATAATCGGTATCTTTAGCCAGTGTCTCGCCCTTCTCCTATGAGGTAGGGTTATTCACCTATATGCCCTCAATAGGTCGAGTCAGTGGAATGGCGGTGGAAAGTCGGGCCCGACTCACCGAGTTCAATTCATCCCAGATCAGGCCAATATCTTCTATTCACTATCCTCCAATCAAGCGCCTTCACCCCGGCGCATCGTGATGCCTGCCTCTGTGCATAATCTAAAAACGAGGCTTTGGAATGGGATAGTAGTGCTCAATCCCATGGCTCAATCTCGCATCTCCTATGCAATGGCCCTCAAAATGTTGATGAGTTATCTGGACATGATACATGCCACTAGAGTTGCTCTATCGGCACTGAGGGTATTGTCATTAAACGCCGGTTCCGACCGGTGGCACACTAATGTCCAGCAGACCTTTGCTATAAAGTTGAGAGAATTCTTCGGAACCTGCTTTACTCTAGTGACCCACTCTGCTTCCTCTTTGTCCTCAGCAATAATGCCAGACAACCACTGTATCTGCCTCCTCCTCTCATTGAAACCCAGCTACTTGATTTGTTTTAATGCCTCCACCCGGTACTCATATTCTGGCGTAGCATGAGGAGGTATGAACTGGGGCCCATACAGTATCCGAGCAATGGTATGCTCGTATATGTCGACCTCTTGGCCTCTGACCAGGACGGTTTCCAATGTATGCTAATATTTCAACTTATGCCGCTCTTTGGCCTTCTGCTCCATTGTTTCCAAATAGTTGGCGTAGAACTCACGGACAATTTCTGGAATGTACTGGTTTGGAGCCCTAGCCATCCACTCGAAGCCGTAGAAACTGAATATCTACTTCATCTCCTCCACCTTGTTCAATGAATTTTTGAGGATCCATGGCTCTTCTTGAATTCTCCACCTAGGTTTGTTTCTGGTGACGAGAGAAATGCCCTCCTCATATATCTCCTGAGCTCCTGGCACTCTCCACCAGATAGTGTGGTTCTCCTTAGGTGGAGTTTGCTCCTGCTTAGTGTTTGGTGCCTCCTCCTCTAAACCAGCACCGCTACTTGCCTCTTCGAATTAGGTCTCCTTTAACCCTTCTTCTATATTAGGGCCGCTTCCTGACTCCTAAGCTCTTTCCTCAGATCCCTCATCAGACTGGGGAGCTCCGGTAGATTTTGCGGTAGCCACCACGTCTTGGGCTTTGGCATTCGCCTTAGTGTTTTGGGTCCCATCAGTGTCCGATGTATGGACCCTATACTCCTCTACTAAACCACTAGGGGAGCTACCTGCTTGATCAGATTCGGAGATTTCATCAAGTAGTGTCCTTCGTGCAGCTTCCTTTGATGCTTTGCGCTTCATCGTCATTGTATCTGTACAAAAAGAGGGTTAGAATTCTATAACTGAGAAAAACAAAGCAAGAACAAAGTCCTCTGAAGTTTATCAAGGGTCAACAGTACGAGTCATACCTTGGAGCTATGATTCGTACTGAGACCCGTAATGTCTAAGGTCGGTGCTATGCCTCTGAGGTATGACTTGTACCATGAAGGTACGGTCCGTACCATGAGTCATATGAGGATATCCCTGTTCACCATTTTTTCTATATTTTTCCACGACTCATGGTATGACCCATATGTCAATTTCACGAGTTGCAGGAAGGATTGTACTATCACTTGTGGACTTGACCCTCTCCAAATTTTTGGTACGACTCATAGTAGTAAACCACGAGCCGTACTAGGATTTGTACCTTGTGTATTTTCAAATTTGTCTTGGGACAGTCCCAACAAGCCATCCTATGAGTCGTAAGAAGGCTTGTGAAGCCTGTCCCTGCCTCGATTTTGGTTCAGTTTATAGGGAGTTCTATTTTTCATTTTTGGTACTCAGAATTCTCCAGGTCTAGGCATGTATTTTAACCCATTTTACAACAACTCATTCCTCCCTTTTTAATCACTATTTGTAACTCATTGTTAATGGTTCAATGTGCAATTTCATCAAATTCAAGTTCTTTCCTAATCTCACATGGCTCAATCACACCCCTGATCATTGTCTTTTCAAATTTTTCAAGCAACAACGAGGACTCGCAGGGGGTTTAGCACATAAACATTAAGCATACAAGTTTTGAGCTACCAATTTTGAAGGAATACACTTACTTGATTGCTTGATACTTCAACTTATGAGTCAATACCAGGGTTTGAATCAAGGATTTTGATGTAATCTCCACTAGAACTTGCTTGCTGATTTATGGTAATGAGTTACGGGTGTGAGAGACTCATTAGGTTGGTTTTAGTGCGTATGAGTGAGTATTACGGTTCGTTTGAGCTTTTAAAGGTTTCAAGGATGATTTGAAAATCTAGGCCAAGTCAGGTGGTTTTAATAATTTTGACCCGTCATGACTTACACCACGAGTTGTAGGATGATCCTATGACTCGTCCCTGGACCCGCACTTAGAGAAATTTAGGAACTTACCTGTGGACCTACGAGCGCATCCCACGACTTGTACAACTGGGGTACGATTCGTACTATGAGTCATAGGTCTTTTCTATTCATTGTGGTCTATGCCTTGAATTGTTCATAGGCACGATGAGTACTACAATCCGTATAATTCAGTTACGAGTCGTAGGACCAACCGTACCCTGAACTCATGCACTAAAGTACATCTCTGATTCTCACCATGTCTCATGCCACGACTCGTACAACACTCTCACAATTCGTACTGAGAACCATAGCACCTGACTCTTCAGCAGTTTTTTCTACCACATGTTTTGTTTCCCCTGCACACTAAACACACATTAGTTAATTCACTTGGGTCGCCTCCCAAGAAGCGCTTGATTTAACATCGTGGCATGACGCAGGTGGCTCGGTTACTCAGAATCACCAAGCCACCACTTGGGTTGCCTCCCAAGAAGAGCCTGATTTAATATCGCAGTACGACGCAAATCTCTTGACTACTCAGACTTCATCAAGGAACTCGAATTCATATTCTATCGATGAGACCACTCTATATTCCTTCGGTTGCCTCATTGACCAGCAAACCTTGAAAGTTACCTCTTCCTTATTTAGTCTAATCTTTAACTAGCTAGCCTCCACATCTTCTAAGGCCCTCCCAGTAGCAAGGAATGGTCGCCCAAAATGATGGGGACCTTATAATCAACCTCGCAATTCACAAAGTCTGCTAGGAATATAAGTCTGTCAACTTTGACAAGCACATCGAACAGGATCCCTACAGGCTTCTTCAGAGTTCTGTCGGCCATCAGCAGCCGCATGGTAGTCGGTGTGGGGGCTTCCAAGCCCAACTTCTTAAACACAACCAGTGACATCAGATTGATGCTTCCCCCCAGATCATAGAGTGCCCTTGCAAACTCAACATCGCCAATTGTTCATGGAATAGTAAAACCATCTGGATCTTCCTTTTTCTGCGCCAGGACCCATGAAGCTATGGCACTACAATGGTGTACATTATCAATGGGCTCATAGCTCACGGACCTCTTCTTCGTCACAAGGTCATTCATAAACTTGTCATATCTCGGTATTTGTCCAACGCTTCAACTAATGGTATGTTCACAGATAACTATTTGAGAATTTACAAGAATTTCTGAAACTTACCATTCTCCGCCTTCTTCGTCATTATTTTTGGGGGAACGGTGGCTGTGGTCGTGAAATAGCCTTGTAAATTTGTGTTTCTCCTTGTTCAACTTAAGGCCTTTTTTCACCAATTAGGGCCTTAGGCAACTCAGCATCGTCGTTATGTTCCTTCTCAGCAACATTGTCCTTATCTTCAATAACTGTTATACCCTAGAAGCCCAAAAGTCAAACTCGGGAGTTAAAATGGAGAAAATCTTAAAAACTGGCACCAGGCACAGAACGAGTCGTGGGATGGCTCGTTGGTGCATCCCACGAATTGTGGTGTGACTCGTGGGAAGGCCAGTGGGGGAGTTGGGAAGTTTGAGAAATAGAACCCCCACGGGCGTGAAAACGACTCATGGTTAGACCCCACGAGTCGTTAGGTCAGTCGTGGGGTGGGTAAGGAAAGAAAAGAGAAGAAGGGAGGCAGTGCACTCGAAGGGAAGACCCCAAGAGTCATGGTCAGTCCCCTCGATTTGTGGGGTGAGTCATTGTCAAGAAGAGTATGTTTTTGTTGTAGCCTAGGCAGTGTACTTAATGACCGACTCCACGAGTCGTGACCCTAAGCAATGAGTCGTTAGGTCCTCCGTTAGGACCACCTGACAGTTGTGTTCTATGAATTCAGTAAGGGCTTTTCCCTAATTCCTAAGTTCCTAAGGCCTAAACTATGTCGTTTTATGTATTTTCTGAAGTGTATTAAGATAGGTCATGTCTTCCTAACCTATTCATTCTCATGCATGCAAAGTTTGAAAAGTTTAGAGGTGATCAAGCTAGTCTTCAAGGTGTTTTTCATCAATTTCCCTTTGGGCTTTCTAGGAGTGGAGAGAACTGATCTTACCCAGGTATGTAGGGTTATTAATGGGTGTTTCGTTCATACCCATGCCCAATCTCTCTTAATTCATGAAAGTAGATCAAGGATCTTATGGGGTTTTGACTTAAATCTTGTGGAATTCCAATGATCTATTAATGGGTTATTTTCTTTTGCGATTTATATTATATTTTATGAATTATGATCAGATTCTACAACTATTTTGATATTAAAATTAATGATTTCAATTTCTCCTAACTTAAGCCTAATTATGCATGTTCTATGATGATGGAGTTATGAACTTTACTTAACTTGTTGATATTCATAAATGCATCATGATTTATGACTTGAAATAGGGATTTGTTCAATTAGACATTATGATTTGAGGATTTGCAAAGTATATGTATGATCTAAAAGTATGCATGAATCCCCTGATTTTCAAATTAAGTTTTTGGCCGACTCACGGGCCTTAAACTCATGGCTAGTTCACAAATTTCACAAGCATGTTTATGATTATCATGATTTAACTAGCCCATGAATCTCATGCATATTATACTATGAGCACTATATATGTTTTAGAAGTAGTATTTAACATCGAGTAGGTTCGAGGCCCAGGTTCTGCCCCAAATCTCAAAACTATGTGCCACCGTAGGACATGATGGGACCTCTCTTGTGACTGTCCCCTGGCCCAAACGGCCCTTTTCATGGTGATATCATTCCTTTCATGGTTCTACCCTTGGCAAGGTATGAACGCCCTCCCGACTAGGGTTACAGGTCGGGCTCCATGTATGCTCGTATGGTGTATGTTGGTTATGAGAACTCCCTTTGTTCCTCATGATTTATGCATGTTTATGATTATGTATAATGGCTCGAGTCATGTTCAATAAAGCTTTTCTATTATGATTATGATTACGATTGTATTACGAATGTTTGAAAACCTTGAGCCTTATGTTATATTACATTATTTATGTTGTGAGCATGTTGTCCTACTCTTATGATCATTTATGAGTTTCTATATATTTTAAATGTACATTTTTACTTACCTTGCATACTTGGTACATTCCACGTACTGACCGCATACTCTATGTTGTATCATTTCATGATACAGGACCCGGCTCCCAGGTTCAGCCCCACTCGTAGTCATCTTGTCAGAGTTAGCATTTGCATTATTGGTGAGTCCTCATCTCTCTGGGAATAGACTACTCAGATTTCTTATGTGTATTTCAGTTTCAGTTTTGTTGAGTTAGTTAGGGTCTAGTCCCATCAACTCGTCATGTTTAGAGGCTTTTCATACATATGTATGTATTCAAGTTAGACTTCCGCTATGAGTATATTTTTGATTATTTAGTTTCTTTATTGAGTTCGATGTATACTTATGCCATGGGTCGACTTGGGGTCTCTCGGGGCTCCTTGTGCCGTGTTACAAGCCTCCGTTCAAGTCGTGACAATAAGGCTCTCTTTTTCCCTTTCATCTACAACCGGTAGAGGGGGAGTCAACAATAGTCTTTCCCGCTCCTAGTCATCACAACCATACAGTGACCATCATTCTTGGGATTTTGGACTGTGTTTCTAGGTAGCGTGCCCTTTTGCCTAGGGTTCAAAGATGCAGACAGTCACCCTAGCTGTTTTTCAATCTGCTTGATAGCCATTGCATGTGACTCCACTCTCTAACCCATGCTTGATATATCGCCACGGATTTCCTTCAACTGATCATCTATGGACCTCACATTTTTCAGCATCTTATCCATCATGCTCTCTAACTTTGACTGTGCAGCCTCCTCCTCACGTGCATTAAGAGGCACATACAATCCAGCTCGATCGTTGCGGTAGCCATCATTCCTTCTCCAGTCTATTTCGCGCTCACGACCTCAGCTTCTATCTCTGTACCCATTAGGATCATAGTTGTCTCTATATTGGTTCCGACCTTGGTTTCCAGAACCTTGGTGCCAAGTGTCTTGTCTAGACCCTTGGGCGTTGGCTCGAAAACACGCCACCTAGTTGTCCAAGAAGTTTGTCTCCTCCTTTGAATCTTAGTGGTTTTGCCCTGGCTCCTGTCCCTGTGTCCCCACTGCATTCACCTTTCTAGCTCCAGCTCCCATCATGTGCTTAGTAAGCATATCCAAACGTTGTGCGCATATGAGCCAGCTCCTGGTCACGCTCTTTTTCTTTTCTACATTGGTCTGCAGTCAAACCAACAACATATGTACTGGCCACTGTGTCTCCTCCTGGGTATGCCATGCCCTATTTGATTTGTCACCTTGACAAGAATGGTAGCGGCTTGCTCCTAGGTGTGACTCATCAGTGCTCCTCCCGCCATTGTGCCTATTATAGCTTTGGTACTGTTGTTTAAGGACCTGTAAAAGATTTCCAACAAACTGTCATCTGGAATCTTATGGTTCGGGCATTTTTTCAACTTCTTCTTGAACCTCATCCAGGTTTTGAAGTGCCCCAGTTTTATGTTTTCAGAATTTATAAATTTCATCCTTGAGTTGCAGCATCTTGTAGGGTGGAAAGAATCTCTCTAAGAAAGCTTTCCTGAGCTCCCTCCAGTTGGTTATGGAGTTGTTGGGCAACTCCGATAACCATAAAGTGGCTTCCCCAGACAGAGAAAAGAGAAAAATTATGAGTCTGATGGCATCTTGGCTAACTCGGGGCAACTTGTACGCCTTGCATATTCCCACGAAGTTCATCAAGTGCAGGTTGTTAGTTGCATGACCGCTGAACACCCCTTTCATGATAAATATTTGAATCATGGTGATCATGATGTCAAATTTGGCCCTAGCAATCAGTGGTGGTGGTACAATTGCTTCAGTTGACCCGACTTCATTGACGTCCAAGTCATCTTCATTGAAGAACTGAGGGGCATATCTTTGTCCTCTGTTGCCCCTCCCATGTCGACCAGAATTCACAACCTCATCTCGAGCATCCTCCGCCTCCTAAAGTGAAACTTTCCGAGCTAGCTCTGCTTTCCTAGGTTCTTCAGCTATGCGAGCATCTCTTTGCTCCTGGTTTTCCATCCTCCATAGTGTTCATTCAAGTTCGAGATCCAAGGGAATTAGAGGGTTTCCACTCCAACGAGTACTTGGATTCACCAAGCAACAACCTATGGATATCCAAAAAGAAAAAGAAAACATAATTAAGGAAATAACAACCAAACGTCAAATACAAGCAATTAATTTAATCTTAGTCATATTCTCCGGCAACGGCGCCACTTTTTGATAACACTCAAACTCACATTTCCTGAAAAAGTATGAAGTGTTCATTGTCAATAAAGAGCCAAACTAAGAGGTTTGGGATCAAACCCACAGGGAATATGGAAGATCTAGACTCATGATGGTAAGTAAACTTGTTGGTAAGTTATCTCCAAATTGGGGGGTTTAAAGAAAAAAATGTTAAAGCAAAGATTATAATTATGATTTAAACCAAGATTTGAAAACAACTACAGTAAGTGTTCCCCATGGGTTCATAACTACTTCGGGTATACACAAGTGATCAATCCTAATGCTTACTTGTAAAACTGATAACTAGGATTCATCCAAATAATTGGTTCATTCCTATTGGATGACTATACACAATTACCGGGCCAGGTCTCATGAGCGATTTCAAACTAACATTTATCTTCCATATTTAACTATCCTGCGACCACAGATCAAGTTAATACAATGATCGTAAAGATCAAGGCTTTGTTGTGATTCTCTTTTCCTAATCTATACTTCTCTAGGTCAAGAAAGTAAAGAATTCAGGAAAGTCCTAACATTGTACACTGTTAAGAAACGTTTAAACATGAAGAGAATACAATACAAGCTTTTCACATTGGTTTTCAATCACTTTTGTGCAACCCTAATTTGTTAATCCGTCATGGTTCCCACAACCCCTAGTTGTGGAGGTTTTATCCTTTTATGGTTATAAGATTGTAATTCGCATTCATAGACAAACACATAATTAAATACTTACATCAACAATTGGAAGGAAATAAGATTTGATTATCTAAGAACAACCTCAAGAACAATGTAAGAAATCAAGAATTTGATCCCAAGAATTGCTCCTCAAAACTCGATAAAAATTCTCAAAAGTAACTATTCACATGTCTACTAACTCAATTCTTTCCTTCTCTAACTAAAATAAAACATAAAGGATATTTATACAAACATTAGAAATCTTTTCCTAAGCTAATGGGGAGTTTTCCATATCTGATGCCGACTGTGCCACGATTTATCCTATGACCCATAGTAGGATTGTACGATTCGTAACTGCTTTTTGTAAGTTCTTAGCTACAACAGATTTTGCTAAGTGTTGGCGTCTTGGTACAACTCGTACCTTCATCCAACGAGTCATACATTGCTTCCGTGGTTTGGCCCTAAGAACTTTGACATCTTCTAGAATTCTTCACGACTGTTGTGGTACGACTTGTATCTTCTTGCCACGAATCATACTGTCTGTAGTGTTTGAAGTTCTTCCAAGTATTGAGAGTCTTCTGAAGTTCACCACGGATCCTAGTATGATTC
This sequence comes from Datura stramonium, assembly GCA_018107945.1. Classification (NCBI taxonomy): domain Eukaryota; kingdom Viridiplantae; phylum Streptophyta; class Magnoliopsida; order Solanales; family Solanaceae; genus Datura; species Datura stramonium. The sequence goes on along the minus strand of JACEIK010005105.1, from coordinate 12,578 downwards.
GTACATTGGTGTCGCGCTTCAAGAGTCCATCCATACCAAGAGTCTGACTTTGTGCAGTTTCTTCTGAATATTTCCACGACTCCAGTTACGGATCATACCATCGTGGCACGGCTCGTACTGAGAGTCGTATGTTGCCTTCTTCCCAATTTATCCTTTTTTCTTTCATCACGGTTCTTAGTACGACTCGTACAATCAAGGTACGACTTGTACTGAGACTGGTACTTTGGCGGATTTTTTGCATTTCAAGGCTTCTTTTGCACATCTTTTCTCCAACACTTATTTTCCCTGAAATCAATGTAAAAGTTCCTTATATCCATATAAACATACCTAAGTACATGCTATTTTCTCAGTTTTAAGCGTCGAAAGTGTTGTAAACTCACAGCACATCGATGATGTCTCAACATCAGAGTCTCTAACTCTTACTAAATGATAGACAGACCCCTTAGACATTAACTTTTTGTCCTTAAGGTATGATATTAAATGACCCTTAGGCATAACGGGACTACCTTCCCAAACTAAGAATAACTCATCTGGAAACCAGAACTCTACTACTTAGGTCATGATATTAATTGTGGCATAGCAGGAGTATAACCAATCCATGCCTAAGATGATATCAAAATCCACATGTCTAACTCTACTAGGTTATTTGTGGTGTCTTTATGATGGACTGAAACTGTACAATCTCTTAGATTCTCTTAGGTAAGACTGACTCACTGACCAAAGTAGAAACACAAAAATTCTCTAAGAGTTGTTCAGGACAAATTCCAAACTTTACAGCTACATAAAGAGTTGAAAAAGATAAAGTGACGCCTAGATCAAGTAAAGAATATACATCAATGAAGAATACTTTTAACATACTAGTGACAACATCTAGGGAGTTCTCCTGATCCTAACGACTAGACATAAAAATAGACGGATCTGACCACCACCTATCCCTAAAGTAGTGCCCTTTTAGGCAACTCTACTTGCTGGAGGAATAGACTGGGCTTTGTTGCCCCCATTTCCCTACCGTGATGGATAATCTCTAAGTGACCCTGTTGGACGCATCCATAGTGTAACACCCCAAATGTCTCTAAGATCAGACCCTAGACTTGAAGTAAAAACCATTGGAAAATCTGCAATTTTCCTCAGAATGATTTGCATGATGAGTCATGGTATGTACCAACAACTCGTCAAGTGAGTCATGGTAAGCCTTAGTAGTTTCACTACTTGGACCATGAATCCCTACCACAAGTCGTGGTGTGATGGTATGACCCATGCTCATGAGTCGTTGTTTCCATCTGTATATAGGGTCTGGACTTACCAAGCCACAGGATGACTAATGGACCAAGTGACGAGTCGTGGGATAAAATTCAAAGAGTATGCAACATAATTTCAGTGACAACAGAAGGATGTAATGACTCATTATGACAAGTGACGACCCGTGAGATGATCCATGATGAGAAGATCAAAGAAGTGAAAACTAGGTACAGAAGTAACACCTGGTCACCACGAGTCATGGTGTGGCTCGTGACGACCGGTCGACAGATTTTAAGTGTGAGTTCCCAGGGGTATTTTCATAACTTTCTATGGTTTTAACTCCTAAATTGGGTCGTTTTGGGTTTCATAAAGGGGATATGTAAGGGTTTTACTTAGCCTAAACTCCTATTCTTCTCTCCAAACACCATAGATTGAAAAATAAACTCTCAAGGATTCTCAAGGAAGCTAGGGTTCCTCTTCTCAAATTCTCTTGGGTCTCAAGTCAAGTCTAGAAATCAGTAAGCCCGGGCATATGGGATAATGAATAGGGGATTTCTTTCAACCCTTATTCCCAATCTCAAGCTCAATCTCATGAATTTAATTCCTCCATGTCTCCAATTATGATTTTCATGAATTTCTAGGGTTAGACCCTTTTTATGCAAAAACTCTATATATTCTCTTATGGAATTGATTCTCTTATGATTCTACATATGTTTATGATTATGATTACATGGATTTCTATAAAAAAATTATCATGATTCTCTATTTTCAAGTTAGCATAATTTACTCAAATATGTATGAATCTCTTGAGTATTAAGTTTACGTATCATGGCTGAATCTTAAGCATTGTTTTCATGGCTAGTTCACGTATGTCAAGGAATTTATAGGTTCATCATGTTTTAAACTAGCCCATGCAACTCATTGCGCACATTTGCAGCCACTATCATCCTTGCCTTCTTTTGTACGCATTGAACTGGACTCACCCACTGGTTGTCAGAAATGGGGTAAAACACTCCCACAATTAACAACTTGATGATATCTTTTTTTATTACCTCTTACATGGCTAGATTCAATCTTTCCTAGTGCTCTATACTAGGGGAACCTACCTTTCTCTAGTATAATCTTGTGCTCACAAATACCCGAGGGAATACCACTTATATCTGTTATGGTCCACCCAATAGCCTTCCGATGATGTGGGAGCATTGTGATCACCTTTTGCACCTATTCCTCATTTAGGAATAATGAGATGATAATAGTCAAAGTTTCCTCCAGACCCAAAAACATGTAGCATAGATGGGATGGCAAAGGTTTCATTTCCAACTTCGGAGGCTCCTCAATGAAAGGTTTAGCTTGAGGAGTGGATCGATTTTCAAGATCAAGTGATAACTTCCTAGGCCTATAAGGATATTGCCCAAGCCCTTCAAGTGAATTCATTGCCTACCCGCTCACTTTCGCATCATTGTTAAGATCATCAGACTCCCAAGTAATAGCAAGAATCTCTCTTGGATGACCTTAATCCATTTCATCCAACTCCTCAAGCACTGAATTACATACAAAGGCTTGTGGAAGTTTCATTCCTTTATCCACTTTAAATATAACCTCATCATTATTCACACGGAACTTGATTTCATTATGGTTAGAATATATCAAAGCCCTGCCGGTGGCCAAGAATGGGCATCCCAATATGATAGGAACTTCCACATCCACTGCACATTCTAGCACCACAAAATCTACAGAAAGCATGAACTTTCCTACTTGCACCAAAATATTATCAATAATCCCTACCGGTAGCTTGATTGACCAATCAACAATTTGTAACCGCATGCTAGTGGGTCTAAGGAGACCTAGTTCCATGCACTTGAAGATTGATAAAGGAGTCAAGTTGATACTTGCCCCATTATCACATAGGGAATGTAAGCAATCATAGCTTTCAATTGCTCAAGGAACAGTAAATGCACCTGGATCCCCTTTCTTTTCAATATTAGTGTCGGTGATGATAGCACTCACCCGGTGGGTCACCAGAATCAACTCTTCATTCTCAAATGGTAGCCAACTTGTGAGCAACATTTTCAAATACTTATCAAATCCCAGTATCTCCTTGATGGCTTCAACAAAAAATATGTTCAAATGCACTTGTTTTAATAGCTCAAATACTTCGTTGTGCTTTCATCATTGTGCTTCTTTTTAAGCCGTTGAGGAAATGAAGTCTTAGGAATGAGAGGCTTGAGTAAAAGGAGTGGAGATTCCACCTTAAGTTTTTCATTTACTTTCTCACTTGATGCTTTATCATGCATTTTCCTTGGTGCTACATCCACATTTGGACATTGTTTTTCATTATCATGGATTTGGTTTTCTATAATCATGTGTGATCCTGAGTGCACCACCTTCCCGCTTGTTTTTGTGACAGCTGAAAAAGATGCAGAAGGATCCTCTTTACAAATCTCAAATCCCTCATAAAAATAAATGATGGGTGTATCATCATAGCTCTGAATCTAGCTCATATTGAAATCAAGTCTCTGAAGTGATTTTGACTGGCATTCACTACCTCGGCCATATTTTTTAGAGTAGCTTCCTCCTCCTCTTGGTTCTGCAATATTTGGGTAAGAATACTCTCTAATATTGAGCTAGAGGAGTCAGAAGTAGGTTCAAAGACTCCACTCTTGTATTGAATTACAATGTTCACTCCAGCTACGTTATTTTTCGAGATCTTATGGATGGGACTCCCAATAATCCTGAGAACTGGAGGGTTGAAAGTATGGATCTTGATCATATTCACATGGAGTCCAACCCTCATCAAATGCTGAACACTCATAGGTCATCTCTTTCATCATGCATGGGATTGCCTTCTTGATCTGACTACTATTGATAGGAAGGGAATATCCTCCATAATACTCCTGGTACCGTATAGGTCATCCAATGATGGTGAGGGAAATTTCAAAATTTTTGTGCTTAACGATTNGGAAGGGAATATCCTCCATAATACTCCTGGTACCGTATAGGTCATCCAATGATGATGAACTCTTGGAATACTCAAGATCTATCCTTTTGAATTTAGAATGTTGACAATCACCTATTGTACAACACTAAATAAAGAAAAAGTAAAAGAATAGGTCTAAGCAAGCAACTAGACTGTTAAGGCTAGATAGGGCTTATGTCAGAGTCCCCAATAACGGTGCCATAATATTTGATGTCATTCAAATCCACTCTCAATATAGGGTAGTGTAAATGATTGCAGTAAAAATAGAATCCAACAAGGGGTTGGGGTCAAATACCATAAAGACTATTCTATGCCCAAACTATCTAGTACTAAATAGTGAAGTATTGCAAGATTAGAGTCCATTTAGATTACAAGGAGTAAAATTTAACTACAACTAAAGAGTGTAATATGCTAGGATTGTAATCAATTAGAGATAATTCTAGAAAAGGGACCCCAATTATGGGTTGATTCCCCAAAATCACCCAATGTGAAAAAACTGAGAATTGGCTAGGGTTGAACATGCAAGAAATTTACTTAGGCAACCCACGGATATCTTTCAATAGCACCATAGGTGTCAATATATTTCAATTTTATCAAATTGAATAGAACTCCCTTCTAACCAATTGCTTGTTGCCAATTGGAAATCAACCTATGTCTAGGAGAATCCATTAAATAAGGGTTATGCCTGGAGTTATTGTTGATTGATGCTAACCAACCTAAATTTGCTCTTTCCAGCCTCATAAAGGTAATTGGGTAGGATTGGAAGGCTCTCATCACCAATCACACACTACAAAGAAAAATACCAATCAAATGTTCATAAGCCCAAACTCAATTTTACCAAATTAGGATCATTAGGGTTCACAACCCTAAAGCTGGGTTTAGTTACCCAAAGCAAGATAAAGAAGAGAATTAAATTAATTAGACATGCTTACCAATAAAAATTAAAATCTTCAATAGATGAATTTAAATCTACAAATTATAAGCTAAGATCTAGAATCTACTTTAAGAACTAAGGATAAACTAGATAATTTCTACTCTCTACTCTAAGTATGAATGGAAGAGTGGAAAAACAACCTTAAAGTTACAAGAAAAATCTACTTATACTATGTCCCAAAAAGCCTAATTAATTTAAAGTTCAGAGTGCTAGGTGTACAGGGACGGACCGTCCTTTGGAAGGACGGACCATTCTTTGGTCTATACTTTAATTTTTAGCTTTTTTCCAATTGCATGTCATCCTTTGAATGATGGACCTTCCTTTTGAAAGATGGTCCATACCTTGCTCCATATTTTAGAAATCCCATTCTTCCTAGCTCAAGTGTCCTTTTCAATTGATGGACCGTCCCTTAAACCGTATTGTAAGGACCTTTATTGCTGAATTTTTGAAATCTGTAACTAGGAAGGGATAGTAAGATGTGGACCTTCTTAAAGAAAGGGGATCCTTATATTACCTTGTCCTTTGAAAATTTTTCTAGCCTAAAATCCTTTTATCTTTTCATTGCTTAAATTTCTGAAACATAGCATAATAAGTTTAGTTTCAACTTAATTTAAATCCTAAATACATGCAAAATGCTATGAAATGATGTAAAGACGTGTCTCTAATTTATGACACATCAAAACCTATAATACACCGAAAACCTTAAGATTAGACCCGGGAGTTGAAACGGAGAAAACTGAATTTTCTGCACCAGGTCACAAGATGAATAGCCCCATGACCTGTGGGGTGCATCACGAGTCGTGGAGCGACTCGTGGGGAGGGGGTTCAGTCTTTGTTGAAATTTTAGTTTTGGGGTGACACGGATGCGACTATGAGTCGTGGTCAGCACCACGACTCGTTATGTCAATCGTGGCCAATGGATGCTTGAAAGATGAGAAGTTCTGGTAGTGGTGGTAACAGGTTGGTCACCAAGAGTCATTGACACCACGAGTCGTGGTGTCCGTCGTGGTGACCCTCAGATGAAAAATGGTCGTGTTGATCATGACAGGCAGACGGCGAGTCGTCCCCCAGACCACGATTCGTCTAGTCCCTCGTTGGGACTGGCAGTGTGTATTTTCCTACAAATTTATTAAGGGTTTTTCCGTAATTCCTAAGTTACTAAGGACTAAACTACATTTTTTAAAGCTTAATTAGGATTTTTTTAAGAGGGTTTAGCTCATTATAAATCACTCCTCTCCATGCATGCAAGACTAGAAAGGTTCCTAGGGGTGATCAAGGCTAAAATCCATGAATTCTCCTTCAATTTCCTTTGGGTACTCAAGGAAAAGTGTAAAATCAATTTACCTAGGTATGTGAGGCTATGAATAGGAGTTCCTTTCACTCTCATGCCCTAAACACTTCTCAAATTCCATGGGTTTCAAATTTTGGAATTCAAGTTTTATGATCTATGAGTTTTATTCCAATTGTTGTGAGATTCTCTATGATCTATCAATGGGCCAATCCCTTTCATGTATTAAATCATGTTTTATGATC
>JACEIK010005104.1:95571-117835 GCA_018107945.1 Datura stramonium | reverse complement strand
CTAGTGTATGATAGACTAGGGGTTGACTTGGGGTCACTTGTGGCTTCAAGTACCATGTCCCGTCCATGGTGAAAACTCGGGGCGTGACAGACGCCTAATCCACAACTAATCATATTGTTGAGTAAATATAGGAGAAATTAATAATTCCAACCCATTGAAGCCCTTATCAATATCACACCCCTAGTAGCCTCAATATTGATCATTTCTATACTTTGCCCTTGTTTTTAGTGTGCAATTCCATATTTTATAGTATAAATTGTGATTCCCCCCAATTTTCTCTTATATGTCATGCAACATTGATGCGAATTAGTTTAATTTAATAGAAGACTATTGTGTGATCAGGTGACGTTCCTTATGGGATTCAACCCCGACAATCATTGGGTAATTTGTTTTGATACAATAACCGTTTACTCTCTTTCATAGAGAAGAGTGTAGTTTGGATGTTATCAAAAATGATGGTGTTATGGGGGAATGTAGTTTGATAACCTCTAGTTTTTGGGTTTTTTAATTGATCTTGCATCTTAATTAGTTGGACTTTACAATTGTGGTTGGTGCCTTCTAGGTTGAATTTGATATGAGCTAGCATTCACTAGAAAGAGAAGGTTCGGGGGACGGGCATATGGATCGTGAAGATGATGATCCAGTGATTCTCGATGTAGAAGGTGCAATTTTTCTACCTCCTACGATAGGGAATGTGATTTTCCATGTGACAAGCATAATGCTGCACTTCCTTCAAATGAAGGGACTCTTCGGAGGAATGGTAAATGAGGATGCAAATAGGCATCTCCGCAACTTCTTGGAGATTTGTCAACCCATCAACATTCTAAATATCACTCAAGAGTCAATCAAATTGAGACTCTTCCCATTTTCACTCACAAGAGAATCAACCACATGGTTGGAAGAGTTGTCTCCAAGATCTATTACCTTTTGGAATAATCTCATAGAGGCATTTTTAGATAGGTTCTTTTCTCCCTAGAGGATGTTGCTGCTGAGGGATGACATTACCAATTTCCGATATCTTGCGAAGGAAAAACTCCATGAATCATGGTTAAGGTCTAAGAGAAAGGTAGCCATTTGTCCAAACCATGGCTTATCCGATGGGGTTCTACATCAAAGCTTCTAGCGATCATTGGATTTTATAAGTACGTATGTAGAAAATAATATTGTTGGTGGATGAATCATGGATCAGCCCTATGGAGTAACCAAGGAATTACTTGATAGAATAACGAAGATCAATCGAGCATGGCATACTATATAAGCGGAGGTATCTTCTAATGGTGTCGCCCCAAATCTGTTAAGTGCTGAATTAAGGAAGAAAGATAAGGCTAGAGATGAAACTATTGCCCAAATGATGATCCAGCTATAGTTGATGACAAAACATGTGATGGGAGCTGGTAAAAAGAATGTGAATACTATAGCTACTAAAACCTATACTCATTTTGATGATGATACTTCATTGCTGAGATATGAAGAGGAGTGTCAATACATGTCATACCAATTGGGAGGTTCACAGCCTAGGTATCAAGGTTCCAATCATTTTAAAAATTCATAGATATGTTTAGAAAATTATCTATAATTACACCGCTGGTGGATGCTTTGATTCAAATAATTGGATATGCAAAATTTATGAAGGATCTCTTGAAGAAAAAGAAGGTGATGGATATGGGCACCAATGAGGTGACCCATCAGTATAGTGTTTTCATGACCAGCAACCTTGCTCCAAAACGTGAAGATGCTGAGGTATTCACCATTCCTTGCAAAATTGGCTTGTGAATGTTCAAAAAGGCTTTGTGTGACCTCGGTGCTAGTATCAATCTCATGCCTCTCATAATATTCAATAAACGCAGGTTAGGGAGACCCAAACCTACCTCTATTAGGCTGTTTGGTGGATAGGTCAATCAAAAGACCCTTTGCAGTGCTAGTTGATGTTCTTGTGTAGGTGGAAAACTTCATACTCCCAGCTGATTTTGTTGTGCTAGATTGTGAGATGGACATTGAGGTGCCAATTATCTTGGGCTACCTCTACTATTAATAGAAAGCGCTCTAATTGATGTGGAGCTTGGGGAGCTTCAGTTCAGAGTAGGTGGTGATGAGGTTACAATCAATGTATGTCAGCTTATCAAGACCCCAGATGAGTGTAAGGTTATTGCAGTTCTTGATGGAGAAGACGAGCATTATGAATCTTTTGATGTTAAGAGTGAATCAGAGGATGACCCTCTGGGGTGCTAGAGATTGGGAAGGTATCCGTCGTGCCACGACGTTAACTGAGGCGCTTGGATGCACAAACAATGGAGAAGAAGAATAGGCCAGGCACAACGTTAGACCGGCAAAACGCTAGTGCACACATGCAAAATGCCGCCCTGTCGCAGGTGATGATGAACAGAATAAGGGGAGAGAAGAGAGGAAACTGCCGACATGCCTGCGGAACGCCGATACCAATCCACGAACCGCCGATGAATAGCCAGCTTTGAATAGTACACCTTGAAGTTAGGGTGTATTCGGCGATCCAACCATTGAATCACCGGTGCCAATTCATAAATTGTTGTCCAATCATCGATAGATTAACAGTGAACTAGAAAGGTAATGGGCATCGGCCTTAGATCAGACGACCCCTACCTGCTACCACCGGTTAAGCGTAGGTACAGGTATGTCCATCTTTTAAAAAATTTTAACTGCTCCATGTATTGTTCCGGCTTTGGTATTTAAAAATACAGGTCAACACCACTCCAAATCCCAATAAACCCTTCCTTCCACCTTCCCATTTTCCCATTAGACCTTTTTAACATCCCCATACACTACCTTTCCACCTTCCCACCATTAAACCCACCTTTTCACCTATCAATCCCCTTTACTCCTTCTCTACTATAGAACCCACACTTCACTCCCCATTTTCATCACTACTCACTCATATTCTCAAATACCCTAAGGCAAGAAAAAGTTGTGTGGAGCTCCTTTGTTCAAGCTTTGATCTTTCTCCACTTTGTACTCTCAAAATCCATTTGATATATAAATCTAACTTTGTTTTTGATTACTGAGTCAATTATATGAATTATTGTGAGCTTGTGATAATTGAAATTCCCCCACTCATGTCTCCCCATTACCCCCATGATTATGCTTGTTGGTACTTTGCTATTATTCATTCTATGGGTATGTTGGGGTGGTGATATAATGTTGAATGCCAATGTGGGTCTTCTATATGCCAAAATTCTTGCTTCTTAGTGTATTTGATTTTAGTTGGGGGTGAAATCTGAGTAGTTTTATGTGTGCTTAAATTGCACAATTTGCTCGATGATAGATGGAATGACGTCTCTCTTAAGGGTAAATTGTTAGTTTTACTTGATTTTTTGTTGCTATGTAGAGTGTGTGACTATTATGTATAATTGCTTTTCCATTTCACTAAGTTTAGGAGGAATTTCATTGTTAGGCACCCACTAACGAACCGTTTGTTTGTCTCAGCGAAATGCCAATTGAAACGCATGTCAAGGTTCAGTGCTTTAGGCCGCTGTCTCAACCCTGTGTGACACCAGCATTCTATGAGTCAATACCAAAGAAACACCAGTGTGTCGCTTGGATAATCCTTGTATTCCCAGTCTTTTGTTATGGTCTGGTGGTTAACTAGCGATTCGTGGATCTTCATCTGCATTTTGTCGGAGTTTCAGTGGCACTGCCAGTGCTTCAGGTCTTTGCAATTTTACTTATTTGTCATGCAAGATTTATAATTCCTTTCCTTAGTTTAGGATAGATGTTGGTTTTTATTTATTTTATTTTTTCTTGAACAAAAATACAAAAGAAATTATAGTTGTAAGACACTAACATGGTTTTGCAAAATATGTCTTACTCCAGGAACCTGAGCAAGGGCAAAGCCTCAGCCTCCTCTTCCACCAAAGGAAAGGGAAAAGCAAAGGAATCCACAACACCCACCAACTCCCTAGAGGCCATAATATTCTTTGTGCCTGACATGAAGGGGCATTAATCTTTTTGCAAGGGCCTATCAATCACTGTTGAGAAGCAATTTGACTTGGTGGAGCTACGAGGTGAACTCCCCAATATCAATGCACAGTTCACTAACCTCCAATGGCATGCTTTTACCAATCCACTCGCAAATTATTACTCCAACCTCATCCTCAAATTTTACGCCTCTTACCAAGGCAAGAAGGAGAGCATGCATCGCAAGGGCAAGGTTGATGAATTTCCCTACCTGCCTTTAGTTAGGATGTGGGGTGTGGAGGTTGACATCACTCTAGTGGCCGTTAATTCTCTATTCTAGGAGGACGAGCTTGACACCTGCTTTGAATAACTACACCAATTGCTGACAAGGAGAACTAGTTTAGTTGGATAGCTCTAGTTATTGCTGCAGACACACCCTTCTTGACCACCATGGGTGGTTAGATTTCTTACGATGATCTTAAGTTTGAGGTGAAGCTATGGTTGGACTTCATTTGTTTTCGTATCATACCTTCAATGAATGAGCAGCGGGTCAATTTGGAAGCAACCTTCCTCATCACCTGCATCATAATAGGTGTCCCTATAAATTTCAGGGAAATTGTGGCTATTCAACTGAAGAGAAAAGCTAGGCAAGCTAGCACCTCAATGCTTTATGCTATGCTCATATCTCAGCTATGCCTGCAAGCTTGAGTGCCTCTGTTCCTAAATGAATCCCCAAGCTCTGTTGCCGATGTCATTACTATGGATCGGAAAAAGGACACGGATGCTCACAAGAGTAAGAGGAAACATCTACAAGCTTTGGATGTTCCAGAAGGATCGTTCTCACATGGTTCTGAGCAAACCCCACTGGCTCCCATATCTTAATATGCCACACCCAGAGGCATTAGGTCAAGCTTCAAGTGGAGCCCCTTATAGAAAGGCCTCACCCCCTCCCATATCTTCCCAACCAACTAGTCTCCAAAACATATGGATATGACAAACTCTTATTGCTCAACTTATGAAAAAGGAGATGAAGTCCATGTATGAGAGTCTAACCAAGTTGTGCTCACAAGTGGATGTCGTGGAGGGGGCTATCACCTCTCTCCAGACTGAAGTAGAGGAATGGAAGAGTCGGACTTCCACGAAGGTGCCCGACATGAGCGCCCTTGATGCAGCCATGGCTTCCTCTTCTACAATCTGAGGCCCCATTGATGACTTGTTCGAGGGATTAGGGTATGAGGTGGAGGATCTGGGCAACGAAGGCCAATATGGGGAAGATAACGAGGAAGATGATGAGTGACCACATCAGGGAATTCTCACCCTCTTTGTTTTTCATGCTTACATTGGGGACAATATAGTGTTTGAGTTAGGGGTAGGATGAGTGTTCCTATTGTGGTGGTCATTTGTTTTATTTATGATTTGATATGGCCTTTGTCAGGCTTTTGTTTTTGACTTTTGAGGATTTGTGAGCCTTTGTCAGGCTCATTTTAACAATATTTGATGATTGCCCTTGCTTGGTTGTTTATTTTGTTAAATTTATGAATGGTTGTGGAGTCTTTGTCGGGATCAAGGATTTGTGAGCCTTTGTCAGGCTCATTTTAACAATATTTGATGATTTCCCTTGATTGGCTATTTATTTTGTTAAATTTATGAATGGTTGTGGAGTCTTTGTAGAGCTCAAAATGGATGAATAGAAAATTTCTCTTTGGATTGTAGTGCTTTTGAAGGGGTGTTTATTTTCTATTGCCAAAAGTTCATAGTTTGTGACCCAAAGTTTGATTTTTGCCTTCATGATTGGGTCTTTGTTTTTTTTTGCTAAAAGTTCATAGTTTGTGACCCAAAGTTTGATTTTCACCTTTGTGAATAGTACATACTAATTAAATTTCTAGGGTTTTCTTTATACCACGGTTCTTTCCCAAGGAGCAATTTCATTTTCTTTTCTTATTGTTGTCGAACTGGGTGATACTTTCCAATGATAGATTGTGAGGCAATTGTCTTAAGGAAAAGTACCATGTTTTTCTTTGAGTCTTTTATGAAACTTTTTTTGAGAGATACCACAAAAATATTTTGTGTGGCATGAAAAATGAATTTGAAAGAAAAATGGACATTTGAAATACGAAGATAACACTCTCTTGTCATACATTGCATATTCCTTCTTTGGCTTGTGGATTCGCATGCTCTATTGTCTTGAATCAGAACTTGTGATAATAATGACTTGTGTGAATTCTTTGGGTGTGATGCCTTGAGTGGTCGGGTCATTTGAATGAGTTTTGTGCATCTCTGCCTGTGCAGAACATACTCTAAGGGTGATTCAAGGTGAAATCCTAGATGTAGCTGCACTTAGAACATGATTTTAAGCTTTCTATTGATCAGTCACTTCAACCAAAATGCCCTCCATAAAGTTCTTACCTTGGTAGTGAAAGTTGATCCTTTGGACAATTTATTCTTTGAAACCACATTACAAGCCAATGTCTCTTTATAATCATCTTGTTTGGCATCCATCCTCCCTAATTTCTAGTTTTGGGTGAATAAAAATAATTGGGGCTTGAAGCACAAGACATAGGGAGAGATAAGGAAATCAATGGAAATGAGGCAAAAAGCCTAAGTTTGGGGTTTACAAAAGGAGGAGAAATGTGATGAGCTTAAATGTTAGGTAGCACCAAATTGTGATCAAAATGAATGAAATAATGGATTAAGAAACCTTGAATTTTCAAAAAAGAAAAAGAATAGTGAAATGGTGTTACCCCTTGCTTAGATGAGGCTTAATCTGAGATCCAAAGTAGTTACAAGGAAGGCTTTTAAAAAATAAAAGATGAAGATGAATGAAAAAGGATGAATAAGGTGGAGTGATCTAAAGAGTTTGGAGGGAGGTTAAAAGTGTTACAAAAAGGAATTAGGGAGCTTCTAGTCACTAGAGCAAAAACATCTTGTTCGGTGGTGGATATTTGCACAAGTCCCAGTGGTCGAACAAGTAGTAAATGGCTAAAGTAAGCCAAGTATCATCCCACGAGGACTAGACTACGATAGCAAATCTACTCAAGTGTCGATAAACTTTAACTAAAAAATGCGAGACAACGAGTGTGAAAGAGATTTTTATATTTAGTTTCCTAATTTATGCTAAGTCTAAAATAAATATACAATTTGAAGCTATGAATATGAGCATCTTGAGGCTAAAACAAACATGTAGAGAAATAAATTATCAAACAATCTATTAATCTTTCCTCAGGGTTGCTAGTGAAATTATTGCTATGGATTAAAACTCTTGTATTTAACTTAAGAATCATGAACCTTCCACCTACATTTACGTGATAGAAGAAATTCATGTTCTATCCTAAAATCGATTAAAGTAATTGACTAATAAAACTAGGGTATATTTCTATGCGAAGGTATATCGATTCTCAATTTTCCCAAACAAAGAACAGATCATATCCTATTAATTCACAACTTTCCAATTAGTGCTCTCTCGAGTGAAACTGTAGGACTTTAAGATATACATTAACATTATTTGACATTAATGCGGTAAGAAAAAGAATTAATAGAACAACCATGGATGAAAAGATGAAAAAACCAAATGATCAACAATTACATTTCACTACAAATGTTCTTAACCTCAGCAAGAAGTGAAATTAGCCACTCATTTTTGGATTAAACATCATCAAATGAGTGTAAATCATACAAACAATTGAAAGAAAGGAGAAAGAGATGAGAAAAACCCTAAGATTTTCGTCCCCTCAGTACTTTTGTAACCCCGTTCTTGCTCATGGTAAGAATAATTAAAAATGAACCTAAGTGTTCTATTTATGCGGTGGGAATTTTTCTAGGAATAACAAGCAACGTGTCACGGAGTGCATCACGGAGCAACGCTCAATGACAAAGCACGAATGCGGACCATACGTACATTTGGTCGTCCGGGTATTTAATCCCAATGTGGCCCACGGCATGCAATGTGGAGCTCGACCAACGTGACTCGGCACGAACGCGCACTCTTTGGAATTTCATGTTCCAGGTAATTGGGTCCAACGTGCCACGGGGCAACGCGGACCTCTTTTGGAATTTTGCCAATTTTAATCATCAGGGCAGAATGCATCAGCGATGGCGGCGTGACACGGCTCCATCGCGGGCCCCTTAATCCATGCTTTCCTTGGCCTTTTCCTTGCCAACCAGAGTCCATTTCCGATTCCTTCCAACATGCATGTAGCTTCATAAAATTACATTTTTTCCTACAAAATAACGCTAATCATGTTGGTTAGTATAAGTCATTTTACTACAATTTACATGAATGCACAAGTGATTGATAAACAAGGCAGAAAGCAGCATTTGAGTATCACTTGGGCATATAAATCTGCCCAAGATCACTTACCCACACTTAAAATCTTGTTCGTCCTCGAGAACAGTAATCCCACACCTCATGCAATTGACACCCAATCATGGCTACTTTTGGCACGACAATTCGAGCTGGTTATCACAGATTATTTAATATAGAAAATCATCTAGAAAACATGCATAGTCTCATCAATACAATGATATTCAACACATCAAGACCTCTGAACTCAAAGATGACTCTCAAGATAATAGGCAAACTCATGCAAATTAGTAGTCAAGATATCAACAGAAATTCAAACTCTCGTCAAGCATGTGCCCTCACCACACAAGAGAATTTCCTTTTTCAATCACATGAACTCTAATCATTACATGCAGGGCATATAAACACGATTTCGCTCTCTCTATCTAAAGAATTCACATGCAATACATGTCATGAACCATAAGCTTGCCTCTAGTGTTTTACTCCACTAATATAAGGACGCGTGATGTAGGATCGGTAGGACTTAACGGGTTGTAATGTAAGCTACGAAACTAGTAAAAATCTTGGGCTAAC
The DNA here is from genome assembly GCA_018107945.1 of Datura stramonium. NCBI lineage: Eukaryota > Viridiplantae > Streptophyta > Magnoliopsida > Solanales > Solanaceae > Datura > Datura stramonium. The sequence continues at coordinate 109,035 of JACEIK010005104.1, read as the reverse complement.
CAATAGTAGCAACTAGCATCTTAAGTGCTTTTAATACATCCATCAACATTCGGGCATGGTTTCTTCCTTTATCCTCCCATTCTTGAAGTATTTCTTTATTTTTGTCCCCACTTGTTTAACCACCTTGGAGTTTAACGACAAGAGTAGTCATACATCTTTATTTCTTTAAATCCGCTAGTGCACCTTTGATTTTCCTTACTTTCATCACTTTGCTTTCTTTTCTTTTCACAATTGCACTCCTTGACAACATGGAAAAATTATTTTTTTCTTGAGCGCTTAAAGTTTTTGGATCAAATTTATGGATAATGAAAAAGAAAGGGTTAGGCTCGGTTTACCTTTTCGACAAGAAAAAAAATATAGGCTAAAGGCTCAATGGAGCTAACTAAGTTTGACATTCGAGGTGGGTATGAAAAAGAAAAAAACTTTAGGTTAAAACAAAGAAACGCTACATCACTTCCTACACTACACTTCCTTCATTTGTTTAGTACACACAACTGAGGCAAGTTCTGGAGCAATCCACAATAGCATGGAATAATCGAAACCTCATTAGACACTCAATGCACATGCTCAACTCAAGATATATTCACGAGACTCTTCAATCGGCTAATTATAAGAATTCCAAACATTAAGCCTCAATCCTGCCAAGATAGGTCATGGCCTAGGTATCTAAACATATTTACCACCGAGTAGCATGCTTTCATACGAATCACCTTTGCATTCTAAATATCATGTACAACACGCAACAACAATTTCGCAACCATAAAGTAGCGACACATGGGATACAAACAAACAAACAAAAATGAAAGACAAAAACTTCCCTATGTTGCATTTCCCTTAAAACGGTCGTCGTCCATCCATCATGAGGAGCAGTCACTATTTATGACTTCGGTTCAATGGGACTATTCTCGGTAAAAGAGGCAGAAAACAAACACGAAAACCCAATCATAAAAATAATTAACGAAAAATTTTAAAAATATCGATGATTTCGATAAAAAAAAATTTACACAACTTGATAACAACATTCGATAGCACACAACATCTTCACAATACTTACAATGAAACATACACACAAAAATCACGGGGTCTGAATTTTTCCAAGCACAACAACAAGACAAAAACCCGGCACCTAACTACTCCCCACCCCACACTTAAAACCGAACATTGTCCCCGGTGTTCATAAAATTCAACATAACACAAAAGTGGGTGGGGTGAAACTCCCGATCAAGTTTGAAGTATTCAAGCTTCTTCATCGAGATCTTGCATTGCTTATTGTCTCCCATGTCGAGATCGCCCCCGTCGTCCCATCAAATCAACATCGGAGTCCTCGCGACGTGTCTCACCATAGGTGGGGACGTCGTCATCCACAAGCTCCACAAAAGTGGGCCCACTAGACATGAGGCTTTAGCATTTTCACTTGGGAGTCAGTCTAAGTCGAACTGCCATGACTCATTCTCTGGTGCAAGCCTCTCGCTATCTTGTACATTTGAGACATCACATCCAGAACATGCGGGCCATGTGCGATCATCCAGGCATGTCGCTCGGCTAGTGTAGGAGCGCGCGTGGTGGTGTCGAGTGCCTTGGTCTTCTTGACATCACGGCACGCCTATCCATCTGCGGGATGTAATCGAGGGCCTCTTCCTCAACATCGGGCCCTCGAGGGCGTGGTCGTAAACCCCAGAACCCGTACTGTGCCTTGATTTATACGGGCTCTCTTCATGGCGGATATGGTCACCGCTAACATTGATCTCAGACCTTTCATCAGGGGCACACACCAAGCATACATGATCCCGGTGACATCTATAATGTGCACCCCAGGAATCGAAACGGGAACAAACAATTTTCAGCCGGATCACGGCTTCCACAATTTCATACGTGAGTAGGGCAATGTCGATGGTAGCCCCTCTTATACCGCTCCAACGTCTTTGTCGAGTGGGCTCCACACGGAGATCAAATCGATATCGGCATATGGTAGAGTGATATTCGGCTGCTTAGGAGTACATGTCTGTCTTAGATGCCCCAAGATGGCATTCGGAGTGATGGGCTGGTAGCAATTTGACCCATTTTGACGGTGTGACTGCGGAGGCGTCGGGTTTGGGCCCCATACAACTACGAATCAGAGTGCGGATTCCACTCCTTGGGGCTATTCAAAGATGAAGCTCAGCCGGCGGTGTCAATCCGGTGGACAATTCGAGGAGCACTCTGTGCCCAGGCTCCCTTGCAATGTGCTCCTCGGGGAAGTATTTATTCTCCTTGTTCTTTGTATACCACTTCTTCCCTTCATCTATCACCGCGCCGGGTTCCGTATTAACTTGGCGTTAGTAGCGCGAACAGCTGGTGCTCTTTAAGAATTTCTTGCTTTGATCTCTTCCTTGGCGCCCTATGTAGATGCTTTTCCACTATCTTGACTATTTGCCATTGTTCTGTCAAATCAAAGAGGCAGTCCCAATAATAAAGTCCAATTTAAAATTGGCTTCGACTAAGGTTGTGGCTTAGGCTAGGCCACCCCACACTTAGTCTTTAGCCACAATTACGGCATTAATAAAGATCATCCTCATTTTACCATTTACAAAAAAAAAAAAATCCTCGTGCATTCGAAGGAATTCGGCTTCGGTATAAATGTTTGTACTACTCGGACTTTGTCTGACTAACCACAATATTACCATGTTACATTTCATCACATAGCACTTAGCAAAGAAAAAAATTTATCTACACAAGCCTATACAATTCACCAATTTCTACTTTATCCTGAATTTCATTATCTAGGAACATCAAAGTCGTGTCTTTAGCATATTAGTTAAGCACAACCAACTCATCTCACCAACATAGACAACCCCAACAAGAATTTCACATTTCAACTAAATTTTCCTTTTCATATTCAAATTCAAACCTAGCTACAATTTTGCAAAAATTCGATTGGTATGTATTTCTGCAGGGTTCATACGATCACAATGATATTACGAACATCAATAAACAATAACTCAATTGAATTCAAAAGAATAGGGCAAGGTTTACTCACATCACATATGTTCAAAATTGAAAAATTCGACAAGAACTGAGATAGAGTTGAAGAATATACCTTGAATTCGATGAAATGAAGAAAACTTGGCGAAAGTCGTGCACAGGTCGTGTCACGTTGAGGGGAGAGAAAGGATTTTGGGATGTTTGTCATGGAGGAGAAGGAATGGAAAAAATGAGGCAAAATCGGGGTTAAAATGTGGGGTTGCGGGTCACCCGGCTGACCGGTGTGACCCGGCGAAATGACTTCGATGTGTCCGCGGAGGGTAACACAGACACCCCCTCCCAGTGGCACGAACCGCTCAGTAGATTGCGGAATTTTAAAATTCGGTTTACCTCAACGTGTCACGGAGGGTAACGCGGGCTCCTCCGTGACACGGGCTCCGCGTGGAGGCTCCTTTGTTTTGCCACTTTTCATTTTTTCTTACGTCGATTTTCTCCTTTGCGATTCTTTGCATTGCCACTCAGATCAGCTGAAATTATCTTACAACAAGAAATTGGTTAGAATCTAAGGTTTTAAACACAACACAATATTTTTTTTTATGTTGTTTTTTATATATATTTTTTCTTTCTTTTCTTTTTTCTTTTTTCTTCTTTACTTAACTAATGTACATATACAATACAACAATTTCACAGGTTGCCTCCAGTGCAGCGCACCTGGTTTCTGTCGCGGCTCGGCGTCATTCATGCTCATTCAGCCCTAGGGTGATGGACGTTTTCTTCAAACACGTCCTCATCCATGTCAAAGCTTACCTCTCAGGTGGTTTTTCCCCAATAATTCTAAAGTGACTCAACGCTACGAACAACATCGGCTACGCTCAATCCGTTGATCATGAGTTCTCGTGTGCAGTCGGAGCACTGTGGCCTTGTACACATCAAACACCTCCATAACATGGAGTGCACTGTGGTTAGCTGCCTGCAGCTACATCGGTCGCGCTTTTACGGTCACCAAGAAAGGACGTCCCAAAATAAAAGGGACTTCAGCGTGCGCTCAGTCCCGGCCTGGCAAAAGTCTCTTAGGAAGATGGGGAGCCCACTTGCACCCAGCCGTCCTCCACCATGCCATCGGGTCTTGCCAGCGAGCGTGCGCTGGTTGCAAGATCACTTTGTTGTTGGTCTAGGACTCCCTAGCCCCAACTTCTTGAATCTAGATGTCGGCATCAGAGTTAATGCTCGCTCCCAAATCACATAATCGTGAGCTCGGATACTCTGCCTTAGTGTAATTTGTATTGTAAGCCCGGGGTCCTTGAGCTTTTGTGGGCAACCTATTTTGTATCCGGAAGTGCACTCCTCCGTATGAGCCACCGTAGCGTGCTCAGTCGGCCTGCTTTTTGTTCGCCACGCGATGTCACTTGATAGCACTTTGCGAACTTCGGCACTCCTGCCAAAACATCAACAAGAGGTAAGTGTGTGTACCTATTCAAGCACCTCCATGAATTTTTTTAAAACACGCTTCCTCCCTGTGTTTCTTTAATCTTTGAGGAACGGGGGTGGTGGTCTTCCCAGTTCGGCATCCTTCTTCCCCTCTCATCTTGGCTCCCTCTCGGTTCTGCTACTCAGGGTTGTTGAGGTGTGGTCTTTGCAGTTCCACCTTTTTAGGCTGTAAACCACTCCTTGTGGTCACAACATTCACTTGCTTGGGGTTGGGATTAGTGTCACTCGGAAGTCCTCCTCTAGGCCTTGTTTTTGGGCTCCGGCAAATTGCCCAAACTAGTACTCCGAAGCGCCTTTGTAGCTGCTTGATTTTTCTTTACATCGGTACTTAATTTCACATAGTGAAGCAATTGAGCTTGGTTAGCTATCTTAGTTTTGAACATATCCTCGATCTTTGGGTGATGGTGGCGGAGGAGGTGCATTGTTGTTTCGATGCTATGGCCCGTAGTTCAGCTGCCCTCCTTGATTTCTTTGCTTACGATGAACCTACTTTGATGGTTGTTGCTACCCCAAGAGAAATTTGGGTGATTCCTCCAGTTAGAATTGTAGTTGTTGCCATCTTTGTTGGTGATTATTCCTGCAATGCATTACCAACAAAGTTCTCTGATCAGGATTGCTCCACAACACTCGGAGTTAGTGTTCATTACTCCAGCACTTCACACCGATCTGTTGCACTACATTCACTTGGGCTTGAGGCCGATTCGCTCATATTCATGAAGTGGTGTTGGTGTCACACGCGCGGCTATACGTGCGGCGATAGGCGTAAAACCATCAACTTCCCCAGACTCCAGTTTGCACCTTGTTCCTCCTCTTGAAGAGTCCGCATTCCACTCGGTTCCACTGCGAGAAATATGATTCAATAAGTCTGACTCCTCATAAGTCTTTTCACAATGCTTGTCCCGGCCCCCTACGAGTCCAGCAAAATTCTCTATGAAAGTGTGCACCAGCACAGTTGGATTGATGGTGATGAGGACAATCATAACGGCGATTTGAATCTCTCCCAAGCTTGATCTGATTCTCCCCTTCTCTTTATTTAAAACTTAAGAATTTGACTTCTAAGTCTTGTTTGTTTTACGAGATGGAAAGAGCGAATCAGAACTGCTGCAAAGATCATCCGTGGTGATGGAATTAGGTGGCTCGGCTTTCAGCACCTTTTTGGCTTCTCCCGAGAAGTGAAAATCGGGAACAATGTAAAGCGACATAATACGGTGACACTCCGGCGGAATGTAAGTGTCACTTATCTCCAAAAAAGTTTGTAGGTGTTGTTGTGGATCCTCGTGGGGAGACACGTAGGCACTTTCTTTGGTGCCAGCCCGGTGCACCCGTGTTGCGATTTAGCTCGAACCTCCCTCTTGGCTCGGGTTTGCGAATGCTAGGTGTGACATTCTTGCATGTGGGATTACCCTTGGTGAACCAGACCTAGCTGCCATTTCCTCGAGGCACTAACACTTTGCACAGTGGTGGATGCATTGGTTGCTCCGGGATTGTTTGTACACGACAAGCTATGACTTTTTCCCTAGAGCTTCTCTCCATTTACGATGGAATTGTCTTTCACGGATCTGGGGATGGGTCCTGAAGCTCCTTGTCCCTTGCCAGGTGTTATTAAATTTAATATCTACAAAATCTGAGGCTAAGACCAAGTTGTCAACACTAATATAGACAAATAACCAAACTAACACTTAAAGAAAAATTTTGCCCGGTGCCGGTCCGACAACGGCGCCAAAAGCTTGTTCGGTGGTCGGATGACTACACGCAAATTTTAGTAGTCGAACAAGTAGTAAATGGCTCAAGTAAGCCAAGTATCGATCCACCGAGGGTGGACTACGATAGAAAATCTACTCAAGTGTCACTTAACTGTAACTAAAAAATGCAGACAACGGTGTGAAAGAGATTTTTATATTTAGTTTCCTAATTTATGCTAAGTCTAAAATAAATGTACAATTTGCGTCTGAACTATGAATGTTAGCATGTTGAGGCTAAAAACGAACATGTAGAGAAATTAACTATCGATACAAGTTGATTAATATTTCCTATGGTTGCTAGTCGGAATTATTGCACATGGATTAAAACTCACCGTATTTAACGACTTAAGAATCATGAACCTTCCACCTACATTTACGTGATAAGAAGAAATTCATGTTTTAGCCATACAAAGCCAGGTCCAGTAATTGACTAATACGACTTTCAGGTATATTTCTATCCTGAAGGTAAATCAATTCTCAATTTTCCCGAACTAAGAAAAGATCTTATCCTATTAATTCACAACTTTCCAATTTCATGCTCTCAGTGAAACGGTTTTAGATATATATTAACATTGGCCAAACATTAATGCGGTAAGGACAAAAATTAATAGAGCAACCATGGAAGAAAAGATGAAAAAACCAAATGATCAACAATTACATTTCTTTTCACAAATGTTCTTAACCTCGACAAAGAAATTAAATTAGCCACTCATTTGTGGATTAAACATCATCAAATGAGTATAAATCCTTACAAACAATTGAAAGAAAGGAGAAAGAGATGAGAAAAACCTAAGATTTTTCGTCCCCTCAGCTACTGTAACCCACGTTCTTGCTCCACCAAGTCAGAATAATTAAAAATGAACCTAAGTGTTCCTATTTATCTTTTGAGGTAGAATTTTCAGGAATAACAAGCAACGTGTCACGGAGTGCATCGCGGAGCAGCGCCTCGTGACACGGCACGAACGCGGACCCTTCTTTGGAATTTGGTCGTTCGGGTATTTAGTCCAACGTGGCACGACATGCAGCGGAGCTCGACCAACGTGACACGACACGAACGCGCATCTTCACGCTGGAATTCCAAGTTCGAGGGTAATTGGAGTCCCAAGCAGTGCCACGGAGCGGCGTGGACCTCCTGCAGAATTTTGCCAATTTTATCATCAGGCCGAGAAGTAATGCATTCGCGATAGCGGCGTGACACGGCTCCATGCGGGCCTTCAATCATTCTTTCCTTGGCCATTTCCTTGCTCGCTTCCTTGTCCATTTAGATTCCTCCCTACATGCGTCCATTTCCGATTCCTCCCAACATGCATCTTAGCTTCATAAAATTACATTTTCCTGCAAAACAACGCTAATCATGTTGGTTAGTATAAATTCACATTTTACTATAATTTACATGAGAATGTACAAACATCGTTAGATAAACTAGACGAAACGACACATTTGAGTATCACTTGGGCATATAAATCTGCCTAAGATCAATCCTACCTTTACCCCTAGCCTTCATCATGACCCGCAAGTCCTAATTGATTTTTAGTGTAGTTGCTCTACATTAGTGGCGAGTTTCACGAAGAGAAAGCCTAGGGGTCAATTTGTGTGCATGGAGATTTCTTTTGTGAGAGTGAGTGTTATCGTTTTAATCAATAATCCCTTGTGTGTGCATTGTTTAATGACAATGAAAAGGAATTCTCTCTTGTAATGAGTGGCATCACTCCCTTTGAGGACATGCCTGCATTGATGTAAAGATTTTAATGAGGCATAAGTAGTGTGAGCTCCAAGTCCAGATTTGAATGCAAAATAATTATGATTTAAGATGTTATATGTGTTTGATTGGATAAACCATGCCCTGGTTTTTAAAAATAAAAGTAGTTGTGAATCATGCCTATTTATTGTCGTTACCTCTTTAAACTTTATCACATTTTTGGGGAGTCATTTCTCTTTTTCCTTGAGTTGGTGAGCATTTTTAGGTTGTGTTACTCTCATTGGTCTCTGATGCATAACTTCATGTTTGGCATGCTTTCCATTTGCTCAATTGAAAAGAATTGCATTACTTGAGGACAAGCAATGGTTCAAGTTTGGGAGTTTGATGAGTTGGTAATTTACCAACTTACAAGGCTCTTAAAGTTGAATATTAGTTGATTTTCAAGTCAATTAGGTGGATTTATGCCTTTTCTCCTTGATCCTTGTAGGTACTTACTTGAATAGAGAAAAGCATGAAATTGAGAAAAAAACATGGAACTAGGGTTAATGATTGGCGCTCCACCGGAGGAAACTGGCGAAGTGCCAGATTGACCGCAATTGCCTACTGTCTGGAAGAAGGTTGGAGACCGGCAAACCATATATGAGCATCGACGAATCACCGGTGCCGACGCTGAAGTGCTAAGGAACTTACTTCCATGAGTCGTGATCAATCGGCAGTCCACAGATCAGCACCGATGAACCGCTGGTGCCAGCACCGAAGAGCAAAAAAACTCATTGTGCTTTAGCTAGAGCTGACCGACATTTCACGAACCTGCACCGCCAAAATGCCAATGAATTACAAGTGAGGCCAATCAGTCAGGGGTAAAAATGTCAAACATGAAAAAGAGGTGCAGATATGTACCCTATTTTTTGCACCTCTCATAAAAGAACAGAATATTCTATTTTAGAAAGGATTGAATATTCTATTGCCTTTTGGCTTTTATAGAAAGTAGGGAGAAGCAAGAAGAAAAATCCATTGGAGTTCAGACCTTGCTTGAATTTCTCCTACTCAAGTTTGTGAATGGATATTGAATTGTTGGTTAATGCAATGTCTTACTTTACTTACATGAGTAGCTAAATTCTTTGCTAGGGGTGTGCAAATGATTGGGGTTGATTTGGGTTAGGTATTGTGTATTTGATCTTAGATTTACTCAATAAATAAGAATTTAGTGTTTCTTCTTAATTTTAAGTGGAAAACTCATAATTACAAATGTGGGTTGCATTTCCTTACTTTGATTTTAATTGAAAAAGAAAATTAAGGTATGGGTTAGAAAACACTAATGGGTATTTGGATGATAATTATGTGGGGTGGGATAGACATAGCCAAAACACATTATTACACATCCATTAAGGATTAGAGATAGAAATAATGAATCCACACCTAAGCTGATGTGGTTGTTGCTAAGGGGAACCTTGGGATTTGAGAAAACCCGAGGTATAAGATATAATTGGTTGAGAAACTTAAGATGCCACTTAATCCGTAGCTAATCATATATTTGAGTAAAGATAGGAGCAATTAACAATTCCAATCCATTGAAGCCCTTATCAATATCACACCCCTAGTAGTCTCTCCATTGGTCTTTTCCATACTTCACTCCTATTTTTAGTATGCAATTTCATATTTTATTTTATATATTGCTATGCCCCAAATTTTCTCTTATTTTCTTGCAACATTGATGTGAATTAATTCAGTTTAATAGACGACTATTATGTGATCAAGAAACATTCCTTGTGGGATTCGACCCCGACACCCCTTGGGTTATTTAGTTTGATAAAATGACCATTTACGCTCTTTCATAAAGAAGAGTGTAGTTTGGACATTATCACATACCTAGGTGATTGACCCCTCAAATAATTTTGAAAATCCAAGAAGATTGGAAGAGATGTGATGAAGAACCCTAGCCTTGATCTTGAGAGATGATCTCAAATCTACTATAATTGTGAAAGCATAAGGACTTAGTCTAGGTTAAAACCCTTAATACACTCTTTAAGAAATCCAAAATGATGTCTCTTAGGGGTTAGAAGATTAGGAATTTACAAAAATACTCGAGGAAAGACGTAATTAAAAAGTTGACTGCCAGGTACCACAAGTAGTACCACTAAACGACTTGCGGTTTCCTTCCGTCATTTGCTAGTCAAAATTTCTTGTTCTATGGTTCTCTAACCACGAGCATCACTATGAGTCATTGTTTCCTACAATGAATCATACCATGTCTTATGGTTAGGGGTCCCATTCTCTGTATTTACACCCCATTATTGCTTACAATGACTCATTGTTTCCTACAATGAGCCGTACCATAACTCCCGAGCTCAGAACTTCCCTCAGCAGACCCAAATCACAACTTTCTACAACATCTCATTGTTTCCTACAACGAGTCACACCTTGACTCCTTACTACCTCCTCTGACTCATACCATGAGTCGTCATTACTGGAACAGGAGAAACTGTTGCTTACCATGACTACTCCTACAACCTGTGACTTCAAATCATGACTCAAACAATGAGTCGTTCTGAGAAATTTTATAGACTTTTATGCTGATCAATTTCCACATCCCGAGCCTAATCTTAAGGAACTTTAGGGTGTTACACTAGCTTATTGGAAGAATTGTGAATAACATGAAAATCATTTGAGAATGGCCTTGGAATCACTTAAGGAGAACAAACTCTATGCAAAAAATTTTTATGTATGAAATTTGGCTAAAATATTTGTCTTCTTTGGGTCATATAGTATCGAGTGATCGTAACAAATTTGTTCTCACAGGATTTAAGAAATCAAGGACTGGCTAACGCCCATGAGTGCAATGGACATTCATAGATTTTTGGTTTTGGGTTATTACTACCGACAATATGTGGAAGTATTTCATCCATAGTTGCACCTCTAACTAAACTCACTTAAAAGATTTCTAGTTTTCAATGGTTTGAAGAATGTGAAAAGGGTTTCAAATTTTAAAGGTAAGGTTGACTTCTGCTCCTATTTTGACTCTACCTTTGAGTTCTAAAATCTACATGGTGTATCGCGTTACTTCTAGAGCTGTATTGAGTGATGTGATGATGCAAAAGGGTAAGGTAATTGTCTGTGCTTCACGTGAATTAAATAATTATAAGAATAATTATCTGTTGGATTTAGTTATTGTGGTGTTTGCATTAAATATTTGGTGCCATTATCTATAGGGAGAGTTGATGTCCTCATTTGTCATAATAGTTTGCAATGTATTTTTAGTACCACGTATTGAGTATTAGATAGACAAGACTATTAGGAAGATTCAAAGACTTGCTAGTCTTGGAGTTCGATTAGATGAAACCACTAATGGTGAATTTATTGGAATTACTCAAGCATAGCCTAATCTTCTGGAGAGAATAAAATCCAAGATATATGAAGATGATCTTTTGGTGAAGTTGAGGACTGAAGTTCCGAATGGAGAATATACTTCGCTCATAGTAGATGCAGCCAATAGCATTTTGAAATAGAAGTTCACTTATGTGTTCCAAATATTAAATGTTTTAAGTAATAGTTGATGATTGAAGCTCATAGTTATAAATAGTTTGTGCATCTAGGATCCACCAAGATGTATAGAGATCTGAAAAAAGCACTATTGGTGGAAGAGCATAAAGGTGGACGTATCCAATTCTTTGGCTAAGTGTTTGAACTATCAGTAAGTGAAGGCTAATAATCAAAGGCGTAGTGGTTTGGATCAGATATTGAAATCCAAAATGAAAATAAGTGATGATTAATATGGACTTTTTTGTAGTCTTAACTTGCACAAACACCAAGTATGATTTGATTTGGGCAGTAGTGGAAAGGATTATGAAATCCACACATTTTCTTCCTATGAAGATAGTGGATATTACGTTGACTATGCTAAGTTATACTTGAATAAAATTGTAACGTTGCATGGTATTTTGATACAATTATATCGTATAGAGGTACACTAATTACCGATCATGTTTTAATGTCGTTCTAGGAGGGTCAAGGAAATCATGTAAATTTGAGCATTACTTTTCACCCTCACATGGATGTGTAGTCAAAAAGACTATCGGACTCTCAAGGAAATGTTGATTGTGTGTGTGATTTATTTTGGAGGTAATTTAGATTAATATATGCCTCTTATTGAATTTACATACATTAACAATTATTAGGAAAGCATTCACATGGATCCCTACAAAGCTCTTTATGGGAGGCATTGTAAATCTTTAATTGGTTTTTACAAGACAATAGAAGTAAAATTATTGGGTCCTAACACTCTTCATGAATTTATGGAGAAAGTTAATCTTATTGAGACTTAACTCTAGACAACTCAAAGTCGATAGATGTCTTATACTGACATGAGACTTTGAGAGCTGAAATTTGCTATAAGTGATAGGGTGTTCTTGAAAGTTTCATCTATGAAGGGTGTAACACATTCTGGTAGGAAGGGCAAGGTTAGTCATTTATTTATTAGTCCCTATAAAATTTTAAAATAAGTTGGAGGTGACTTAATATGAGTTGAATTTGTGTTCTGGGATGTACTTTCATTCTTTAATATGTCTATGTTGAGGCTATATATGCCTGAACCTTCTAACATTTTCTATCGTGAATGAGGGGATGTCTTATGAAGTGGAACCTATAGAAATTTTAGATCATCAAGTTATAAGTTTTTGAAAAAAAGATATAGCTTTGGTTAAGGTCTTGTAGCGCAATCATAATATCGAGGAAGCGACATGGGAACCAGAGGAGGACAAAAGAAATGATAACCTCACTTGTTCACTATTCCAGGTATATTTTAAGACTTTTATAATGTTTGTAGGGGTATGGAAACCCATTTCCCTATGTTAACACTTGACCATTTTAGTCATGGGAGTCCCTATGGGGACGTTGATGCTTTTGAATCATTAGTTTAATTCTTTCATAAGATACTGTTAGGAGATAGCTGAATCTTAGGATGTGATACACATTTGGGGATGAAGGTTCCCAAAGGAACATACATAAGTCTCTGTAAATTCATATTAAGATTTGAACTCATTCTATGCTTGTAGTTACATTGGGACTATAGAATTTATGACTTATGGAGTAAACTTTTTTGTCCAATTTAAAGATATACGCATCTAGGTTCTGGCGTTTCAAGCTATTCGTCAATCTGAGCTCCATACATAAAGCTATGTATGTTTTACTAGAGTTAGAAATAGAAATTAATTTAAGTGTTTGGGAAAATGTAGGGTGCAATTCACTGTCCATTGCACCAAATAGCAGTGAATTGGATAACAAAGTCAGCACAAGGACTATGCTAGATTGTAGGTTCGGAAATTAGTTTGGTTGCATGGAGTTCCTTTGTTCATCATCTCAGATAAGGGTACATGGTTCACCTCTCAGTTTTGAGGATCAACTTAGAAGGGTCGTGGTACTCCGGTAAAGCATAGCACAATTTTTTACATGCAGATAGATAGTCAGGCTGAGCAGACCATTAAGACTCTTAATAATACATTGAGAGCAGGTGTGATTGGTCCCGGGGTAGTTGGGATACTCACTTACCTCTTATCGAGTTTGCCTACAATACTAGTT
>JACEIK010005104.1:42983-85950 GCA_018107945.1 Datura stramonium | reverse complement strand
CCAGACACACACAAACACACACATACACATAAAAATTATTTTCCACACACTCATTGATAGAATCTAATGAATGATAGAAGTCTTGAAACATAGAACCCTATTGGGCAATCCATGGTTCAGGAAAATGGAAATTTGTTTGAACCTCAACCATGCTTCATGGAGTTGTTTCCCAGAAAGTTGTCGGAAGATGGTAATTTCATCCCTCAGCTGTAGCATACTCAAGGGAGGGAAGAACCTTTCAAAAATGCGTCCATAAGTTCATTTCAAGAGGTAATAGACCCAGGAGAAAACTCCTCCAATCAAGCGGTTGCTTTGCCGGTTAGTGAAAATGGGAAGACACTTAATCTGATCGACTCTTGAATTATATTTGCGATGTTAAAGGGTTGGAAAACGTCATGAAAATTTTAGAGATGCCAATTTTCGTCCTCACTTGGCATTCCTCGAAAGAGCCCCTTCATTTGGAGTAAGTGCAACATTGTAATCGTCACATGAAATATTGCATTCACCATAGTAGGAGGTAGGCGAATGGCACTTGCTATATTGGACATCACGGGATCACCATCCACATGATCCATATGCCTATCCATCGAACCTTCTCCTTCTTGTGAGTGTTTACACATATCAAGATCAACCTGGATGGTGCTAATCACAAGAGTGAAGTCAAACCAACAAAGATGCAACAAATCAATTCAAAATAACAAACAACTAAAGGCTATCAAACTATATTCCCCGATAATGGCATCATTTTTTATAATGTCCAAATTAACTCCTCTTAACGAGAAACTATAAACGGTCATTGGCAAAACAAATATGTGCGATGAGTGTCAGGGTCGAATCCAACAGGGAATGGTAGTTGATCACGCAAGAGTTTTCTATCAAATTGAAGTAACTTGCATCAATTCCTCAACAACAATGAAGTAAAAATTGGGGAAATCATAACTTTTCAATTGAACTACAAAGTTTTCTCCTGAAAACAGGGACAAAGCATAGAAAATACCAAAGGAGAGACTACTAGGGTTGTGATATTATCGGGGTATCATTGGATTGGGATTATTAACAGCTCCTAGAATTACTTAATAGTACAATTAGTTGTGGAAGAGATGGCATCTTACGTTTTTCAACCAATTAGGTGCCTTACACATTGGGTTTTCTCAAACCCCGAAGTCCATTTCACAACAGCCACATCAACTTGGGTGTGAATAAACTATTTCTAGCTTTGATTCTTAATGGGTGTTTGACAATGGCTTTTGGCTATCTCTAGCCCAACCCCATATGATCAACACCCAATTACCCACTAATGTTTCATCACCAATACTCTAAATTCCTTTTTCAAGCAAAACTAGAGTAAGTAAATACAACCTAAATTTGCAACTATGAGTATTTAGATTAAAACTTAGATAAAACCACTAGACTTATACTAATTGAGTAAATCTAAGATCAATTGAATAATACCTAATCCAAATAAACTCCAATCATTCACACACCCCTACCAAGGAATTTAGCTACTCATGTAAGTAGAACAGACATTGCATTAATGAATAATTCAATATCCATTCAACAAATGAGTAAGAAAATTCAAGCTCAAGGTTTTGATCTACAATGGAGTTTTTTCTACCTTTTTAAAGAAGAAGATGAAGCTTTCTCTCTTTACAATTCAATTCTCCCACTTCTCTCTTCTCTCTCTTCAATATTCACTATAATGCCCATTTCTTATGGAATAGAAGGTTCAGTTCCTTTTTGAGATGTACAAAAGTAGGGTACAAAAATGCTCCTCTATTTTGAGATGGAAACTTTTTCCCTTTTGTAATGGGCGTCACTTGCGAGTAACCGGCGATTCACTAGTGCTAGTTTGTGATCCACCAGTCGATCACAGTTGATGGATATTGGGTCCTAGAGAACTTCGGTGTTGGCACCGACGGCTCGCCAGTGTTGATCCACGGTACGCTGATAGCCATTCTTCCTCAGCATAGTAGGCATATGTGTTCAGTCGGTATTTTGCAGGTATCCTTCAGTGGAGCACCGATCCTCATCTCCATTTTTCATGCTTTTACTCAATTTCATGTTTTTTCTACTCAAGTTATGTACCTGCAAAGATCTAGGAAAATGGAATAAAATCCACCTAAATGACCTAAAAACTAAGCAAAAACTCATGTTTAAGAGCCTAGTAAGTTGGTAAATTAACAGCTGATCAGTGTCCTATTGGTGCCCATCCACGGAACACCGCTCTATCACAGGTGGGGGTAGTAAATTTATGGTCTGGCTGGCGTTAGCACTGGTGGTTCGCATGTGCTGACCCACATTCCGTTGGTGCACCATCCACTTCATCTACTAGGCTCCTGAATTTCAGCCGGTGTTTCATTTGTCCCATCCGGTGGAACGTCGATTTCATCAGGTAAAGCTCCAGTCCTCTTCTTCAATTTCATGCTTCTGTCCAATTTCTTTCTTTCTCTCCTTAAATGAAATACCTACGAAAACTAAAGAGAAAGAGCAGAAATTCCTCTCAAATGACTTAAAAACCAAGCGAAAGTTCATGTTTAAACGCCTAATGAGTTGGTAAAATTGCCAACTCATCACTATTCTCATTTCGTATGTGTGTTTTTCATTTTTATTCTCCATGATTCATTATGATTGTAGTGCAAAATAAAGCATGCTAGTTTTTGAATTATTATTGACCCATGTTTCCCCTTACTACCCTCATGTGTTGTTCATTCTATTGCTAGCATTGATTATTGTGGGTATTGTGGGGGAAAGTTGTAATACCCCAAAAGTTCCTAGGAGTAGACCCGGGAGCTAAAAGTTGAAAATTGCTGAAAATGGGAAATTATCATAGAACGGGTGACCTAATGACTCGTGGTATCAAACCACGGGTCGTTGTATGCAGCCATTGGGATGATGAGCTTTGGGTGCAGTGGAAACAACGAGTGATGTGATGACCCGTTGTGGGATACAACAGGTCGTCCTTTGCAGTTGTGGTAAGTTATGGACTTCAACAGATGGCTTACAACGGTTCTTCTAATTACTTATTGTTACCGGTCGTGGATTGGTTGCAAGAATTTCCATTGTACGTGATGGATCAAGACCACAACTTGTTGGAAGCAACCATGAGTCGTGGTGAGGCTCGTGGTAAGCAGGGTTCAGATTTGGCAAAGAGAAAAGAATGGTCGATGTAACGGTTCGTTGTTTTAGAGGATGAGTCATCCTGTCCTTCCGTTGGTCAGTTCCGGAAGCAAGTTATAGCAGTGCAAACGACGAGCAACAAAATAGGTCGTCGTTAGTTCTTACAACCCATAGGTTCCGTCGTTGGTTCAACCTGGACAGTTTTCAGGGCAGATTCATTAAGGGCATTTTAGACTTTTTCATTCTATAAGACCCTAAACTACATCGTTTTAGCCTAAGAAGGTGGGTTTTTAGGGGAATATTTATTTTTAAGTCTTCATTCATGCATGAAAGAGTTTAGAGGGGTGATCAAAAGCTGATTCAAGGATTTCTTCCCCAACTCCTTTAAATTTCTTCTTGGGCACTAAAGGGAGGTTAAGAACCGGTTGTTTTCAGGTATGTAAATCTATCAATGGGTGATTCTTTCCACACCCATGCCTATCTTCTATGATTTTATGAAAATTCTATTAAAAATCATGGGGTTTTAAAGTTTATTTATATAAAAGGCTAATTATTTGTTAATGGGTTTTATGATTTTATAATCTTATCATATTCTATAGGTTTTGATAATTTTTTATTATTTAACTTATTTATAATGTTTTTGATTTTGATTTTTATTGAATCAAGCATAATTATGCATAACCCATGATGAATCAATTTATTATCTACTTTTTCATTAATGATATTTATAAGCCCAGCATGAATTATGAGTTAAATTATGTATTTAATCAATTACACATCATGATTTTATAAATTTCAAGCTATATGCATGACCTAAAAGTACGTATGAACTTTATGAATCATGAATCATGTTTTGGCCGACTCACGGGCCTTATTTCATGGCTATTTCAGTAGGGTGCCTCTACTAATTCAGCAGGCAGGCAGCGCTAAAACAGGTTTTATGCTTTAGTACCCCACTAGAAGCAAGAGGCTTCACCGGATGTGGTCACTGGTATGTTGCAAGTCTTCCATATTGATGGTTATGCCTTGTTAGATCCAAGAGCTGCTTTTTCTTTTGTGACCCCATGTATTGCTAGTAGTTTTGGAGTTATCCCTGAAATTCTATCAAAACCGTTCTCAGTCTCTACTCCAATCGGTGATTCAGTTGTAGCTAGGCGGGTGTATAGAGGTTGCCCCATTACAGTATTGCATAGGGTCACTTTCACAGACTTAGTAGAGTTAGCTATGACTGACTTTGATATCATTTTGAGCATGTATTAGTTGTTTTCATGTTATGCTTCGATTAACTGTATGATCCGTGCGGTTGAATTTTGATTTCCAAGTGAGTCAGTGTTGGAGTGGAAGGGTAATTCAGTTGTACCAGCCGGTTGGTTTATTTCAGATCTTAAAGGCTGGGAAGATGATTTCTAAGGGCTGCAAGTATCACCTAGTTAGGGTTAAGGATGATAAGTCCGAGACCTCAACTATCCAGTCAGTTTTGGTGGTGTGTGAGTATCTAGAGGTTTTTCCCGAGAATTTGCCAAGTGTTCCTTTGAGAGGGAAATTGATTTCGGCAATGACCTCTTACCCGATGCGCAGCCTATCTCTATTCCTCTGTACAGAATGGCTCCAGTCGAGCTAAAAGAGTTAAAATAGAAGTTGAAGGACTTTTGGGATAAGGGTTTCATTGGACTGAGCAAGTCTCCATGGGGTGCACCAGTTCTTTTTGTTCGAAAAAAGGATAGATCACTTCGCATGTGTATTGATTATCGGTAGTTGAACAAGGTCACAGTCAAGAAGAGGTACCCCTTACCCAGGATTGATGACTTGTTTGACCAGCTTCAGGGTGCCAGATGTTTCTCAAAGATATACAATAGGTCCTGGTATCATCAACTTAGGGTTCGGGAGAGTGATATCCCAAAGACAGCCTTCAGAACATGGTATGGCCATTATGAGTTCGTAGTTATGTCTTTTGGACTAACAAATGCTCATGAAACTTTTATGGACCTAATGAACAAGGTGTTCAAGCAATATCTAGACATGGTCGTGATCATGTTCATCGATGATATCCTTATATACTCTCGTAGCGAGAAGGAGCATGTCGCTCACTTGAGAGTAGTGCTTCAAACCCTCAAGGATCGTCAGTTGTATGCAAAGTTCAACAAGTGTGAATTTTGGTTGGACTCGGTTTCATTTTTAGGCCTTGTGGTATCTAGTGAAGACATAAGGGTAGATTCTCAAAAAATTGAAGCTGTGAAAAATTTGCCCAGGCTAGTGAATTCTTTAGAAATTTGGAGTTTCTTGGGCCTAACAGGCTACTATCGAAGGTTTGTTGATGGTTATTCATAAATTGCAACACCATTGACTAGGTTGACTCAGAAAAAGGTAAAGTTCCAATGATCGGAGGCTTGAGAGAAAAGCTTCCAAGAGTTGAAGACTCGACTCACTTAAGCACCAGTGTTGAATTTACCTGAGGGTACTGATGGTTTTATAGTGTATTGTGATGCTTCGAGAATCAAACTTGGGCGTGTGTTGATGCAGCATGTGAAAGTGATAGCATATGCCTCAAGACAGTTGAAAGTCCACAAGAAGAATTACCCGACCCATGATCTAGATTTGGCAGCAGTGGTGTTCATATTGAAGATATAGCCGCATTATTTGTATGGGGTCCACGTGGATGTATTTACGAATCACAAGAGCCTACAGTATGTGTTCATGCAGAAGGATCCTAATCTATGGCAAAGGAGTTTGTTAGAATTACTAAAAGACTATGATATGAGTGTTCTTTACCATTTGGGAAAGACTAATGTGGAAGCAGACACACTTAGTAAGCTCTCTATGGAGAGTGTGTACCATGTGGATGAAAGAATGAAAGAGCTAGCAAAAGATGTTCATCAACTTTCAAGGTTGGGTGCATGGTTAGTCGACTCAGCCGACGGTGGTGTTGTCGTGTAGAATGGATTAGAATCGTCCTTGGTGGTTGATGTAAAATCTGGGCAGGATGAGCATCCGATTTTGAGGAACATGAAGGAAGCTATGCGGAGTCAAAAGGTGGAGGATTTCACCCACGAGGGAGATGGTGTACTATGGTACTAGGGTCGTCTATGTGTCCCAGACGTGATGATTTGAGAGGTCGGATATTGGATGAGGCACATGGTACCAGATATTCTATCCATCTGGGATGCATGAAGATATATCACTATTACAAGAAATCTATTGGTGGGATGGCATGAAGAGGGATATTGTAGAGTTCGTAGCCAAACGTCCAAATTTCCAACAAGTAAAGGTTGAACATCAAAGGCCGGGAGGAGTACTTCAAGATATTAGGATTCCTACTTGGAAGTGGAAAGAGATTAATATGGATTTTATAATAGGATTACCCCGTACTCGCCAACAATATGACTCTATTTGGGTGTTGGTCGACAGGTTGACCAAGGTAACACATTTGCTACCGTGAAAACCACAAATTCAGTGAATGATCATGCCAAATTTTATATTAGGGAGTTGGTTCGACTTCATGGAGTGCCCTTGTCTATTATTTCAGACTGAGGTACTCAGTTTACCTCCCAGTTTTGGCAGTCTTTTCAAAAGAGGCTTGGGACTCAAGTTAACCTCAACACAGCCTTTCATCCGCAAACGGATGGCCAAGCCGAACGAACAATCCAGACTCTCGAGGACATGTTGAGAGCATGTGTAATTGATTTCAAAGGCAGCTGGGATGATCATTTTCCCATATCTAGTTTTCTTATAATAACAGCTATCACTCTAACATCTAGATGGCCCGTTCAACGCTCTTTATGGAAGAAGGTGTAGATTGCCCATTGGATGGTTTGAGGTTGGTGAGGCAGCTATGATAGGGCTTGATTCGGTTCATGAGGCCATGGTGATGGTTTAGTTAATAAGGGACAGGCTGAAAATCACTCAAAGTCGTAAAAAGTCATATGCTGACATGAGGAGAAGAGATTTTGAGTTTGAGGTAGGCGACTGGGTATTTATAAAGGTATCTCCCTTGAAGGGAGTCATGCTGTTTGGGAAGAAAAGAAAACTTAGTCCCCGCTATGTTGGTCCCTACCATATTACGAAAGAGTTGGTACGATAGCTTATGAGTTGGACCTGCCCTCAGAGTTATCTTCCATACATCTCGTGTTTCATGTGTCGTTTTTGAAGAAATATTTGGGGGATCCAGCCCTAGTAGTTCCGGTGGATAGTGTCGGTGTCAAGGGCAGCCTCAACTATGAAGAAGTTCCTGTGGAAATATTCGATTGTCAAGTTCGGAGACTAAGGAACAAAGAAGTAGCTTCAATTAAAGTCCTATGGAGAAATCATAATGTTGAAGGAGTTACGTGCGAAGCCGAAGTGGATATGATGGTTAGATACCCGCATTTATTCTCTACCGGCTCAGTTTCTACTTGAGGTATCAGTTGTGCTCTTTGACTCTATTTAGTTTTCATGTTCATTTCATGTGTTCAAGTTTCTTAAATGTGTATGGATGTGTATGTGAAGTATGAGATTATTTAAGCTATGTGATATGAAATGGAGGTAGTTATTCTGTAAAGTTTCGATTTAAACGATCAGTATTTGAATATGATAATTGCATGTCCCTGTTTTCTGCTTGTTTCCTACATTTGATAACAAATGTTCCCAAGGGAGAGATATTGTAATACCTCTAAAGTGCCTAGGAATAGACCTGAGAGCTAAAAGTTGAAAACTGCTGAAACTGGAAAATTATCACAGAACGGGCGACCTAACGACTTATCAAACCATGGGTTATTGTATGCAACCATTGGGATGCGGAGCTTTGGTGGCAGTGGAAACAACGAGTGATTTGATGACCCGTTGTGGGATAAAACGGGTAATCCTTTGCAGTCGTGGTAAGTTATGGACTTCAGTAGATGGCTCACAACGGGTCTTCCAACGACTCGTTGTGAGGTGTAATGAGTCATTATTATAGGTGATGGTTTGGTTGCAATAATTTCCAATGTACATGACGGATCAAGACCACGACTCGTTGAAAGCAACCATGAGTCCTGGTGAGGCTCGTGGTAAGAAGCTTCAGATTTGGTGAAGAGCAAACAACGGTCGATGTAACGGTTTGTTGTTTTAGAGGACGAGTCGTCCTGTCAGTCCGTAGGTCAATTCCGAAAGAAAGTTATAGCAGTGCAAACGACGAACAACAGAACGGGTCATCGTTAGTTCTAACAAACCGTGGGTTCCGTCCGTTGGTTCAACCTGGACAATTTTCAGGGTCGATTCATTAAGGGCATTTTCGACTTTTTCATGCTATAAGACCCTAAACTATGTCGTTTTAGCCTAGGAAGGTGGGTTTATAGGGGAATAATTATTTCTAAGTCTTCATTCATGCATGAAAGAGTTTAGAGGGGTGATAAAAAGGTGATTCAAGGTTTTCTTCCTAATTCCTTTCAATTTCTTCTTGGGCATTCGAGGGAGGTTAAGAACCAGTTGTTTTCAGGTATGTAAGGCTATCAATGGGTGATTCCTTCCACACCCATACCCATCCTCTATGATTTCATGAAAATTCTATTAAAAACACATGGGGTTTTAAAGTTTGGTTTTATATAAAAGGCTAATGATTTGTTAATGCATTTTATGATTTTAGAATCTTATCATATTCCAAGGGTTTTGATAGAGTTTTATTATTTAAATTATTTATAATGTTTTCGATTTGATTTTTATTGAATCCAAGCCCTAATTATGTATAACCCATGATGCATAGATTTATGGTCTACTTTTCCATTAATGATATTTACAAGCCCGGCGCAATTATGATTTAAATTATGTACTTAATAAATTACCCATCATGATTTTATGAATTTCCAAGATATATGCATGATCTATAATATATATGAACTTTATGAATCATGAATCATGTTTGCCCGACTCATGGGCCTTATTTCATGGCAATTTCACGTATGTACAAGCATGTTTATGATTGTCATAATTTAATTAGCCATGAATTCATGCATGTTATACAAGGGCACTATATATGTTTTGGGGTAGTATCGAACTTAGGAGTAGGTTGGGGGGCTTAGGTTAAGCCCCAGATTTCATAAAATACATGCCACCATAGGTATGTTGGGACCTCTTTCATGTCTGTCCCTGGCCCAAATGTACTTTTCATGGTGATATCACGCCCTTCATGGTTCTACCCTTGGCAAGAGTACGACGGCCTCAGACTAGGTTTTACGAATTCCGGACTTCATGTGTCTCTTATAGGGTATCGATTAAGAGAAGTCTCACTATTCCTCATGATTTATGCAGGTTATAAATATGTATATTTCTCAATTCATGTTAAGTGAAGCTTTATCCTATGATCATGATTATGTTTGTATTACGGGTTTGAAAACCTTGAGCCTTAAGATATCTAATGATGATTTACGATATGAGCATGATTTCCCTACTCTTATGATCATTTATGAGATTTATGTCTTCCCAAAGTTTATGTTTTACTTACCTTGCAACTAGTACATTCTACATACTGGCGCATACTTTCTATGTTGTATTATTTGATGATATAGGACCGGCTCTCAGGCTCACCCTCCTCGGTAGTGCTTCAGAGGTTGCTATCGGCGTACTTGGTGAATCCTCATGTTCCGAGGGCCATATGTTCAGACTCTATTATTTCCTTTCAGTTTAAAGTATTGTTGGGTTAGTTGAGGTGTTGTCCCATTAACCCTTCTTTCATGATTAGAGAGGCTTTTTCATACCGCGTTATAATCAGTGTCATGCATGATTCTTGTGTTGGCTTTTATCCTTTATTATGTCATAATTATGTTTTCCTTATGTTAAGTCTTCTGCTCATGTGAACGAATTAGATGTATTCTCACGCCATGGGTTCAGTTGGGGTCTCTCAAGGCTTGTCCCATGTTGCAGCCAGTGAGCGTTCGAGGTCATGACAAAAGTTCCAGCAATACCAAATATCATGGGGGCAGAGATTCTAAGTTATATTGCTTGATCTTTGATGCGTTCATATGTCATGAGATGTTAGTTGCGAATGAAATCTGAGTAACCTATGTGCTTGGAATGTAAGTTTTCCAATGATAGATGAGTTGACATCCTTCTTAAGGGAAAATCGTCATTCTTTTCTTTCATAATACATATGAATGAGAAATTTCATGTTGTGAATGAGTTGTATGAAGTGTGAAATTAAGTTGAGATAGTGGGTTGTATTGGGCAATTGACATTTCCCTGATGTTGGAGCAGGGTAATGTCCATCTTAAGGAAGGATTGAGTGGTTCGATGGTTTTATTGGTTCTCTAATTGGTTGATAAATCTTTTGGGAAAGTTTGAGTACACGGTAGATATAGTATGCTCATACTTGTGAAAAAATGGTAGAATCAGTTGTCGGTGTTGGCCACTGCAAAAGAATACCGTTGGTACGAATTCTTATCTGCGAAACACATGCTAGAATGCGGTTGAGGGATTTAGTGTCGAGGTCATTGTCTTCCTCACTGTATTCCAACACACGAGATACAGTTAACTCATGAAATACGGGTGTAACACGGGATCATTCATTTTTCCAACAACTGCTAGTTATCACTTATTGTTCATTTTGTCTAGCATCCAATCTTTCTAATTTTTCTTCTGTAGTATAGCATAGTCATTTCCTTTTACTTCTCATAAAGAAAAATACAAAAAGTGGTATATTCATGGAACTAACATTGCCTTGCACCATTATGATTTTTCACAGGTAATAAGAAAAGGCAAGGCCTTCAACATCAAAGAAAGGAAGGGCTTAGCTAGAGCAGCGGATCTGCCAACACTGCGAGATGCCATCATTTCTCTATGTTCTGAATGAAAAAGCACTACCTAAAATGCTTACAAGATAATCCTCTGAGAAGCACTTCAACTTAGCGAAATTTGGGCGTGGCTTCCTAACATAGATGCCCAATTTCATGAGAGGTGTTGGCACATGTTCACAGAGGCTCTAACCCAACTATTTTAAATTTAGTTGCAGGAGTTCTATATGTCTGGTATCAATCGAGGCGAGATGTCATGAATCACAAAGGGAAAGTAGATGATTTCTCATGCCTATACGTCGCCCTTCATTCATTATTCATGGTGTAGAGGTGGATATCACTCAGGATGCCATCAATGGTATCTTTTGGGAGGATGAGATTGACTCGATGATTGAGTTTTCGATAAAGGTGGCAAACAAAGAGGATAAATTTTGCTGGGTAGCGGGAATCATCACCAATGGTCATCTAGTCTGGGCCACCATGGGGGTTGAAATTTCGAGGCAAGACCTCAAATCTGAAGCCAAACTTTGGCTAGAATTTTTTTGTTGTCGTATTGTGCCGTCAAAAACTGATCAGCGGGCAAACCTTGAGGCAGACATTCTCATTTCTTCCATCATGTAAAAGGTGCCCATAAATTTATGTGAAGTGGTGGACACCTAGATGAAGAGAAAAGCTAGGCACCAAGGTATCTCCATGCGATACCTAGTGCTCATAAGCCAGCTTTGCCAGAAAACGGGAGTCCCTTTATTTCCAGATGAAAAGAGCGGTGATGTGATAATTCCAAATTAGGTGTGTAGCTATCTTCTCGTTTAATAACCAAGTGAGGTGAATTAGGTATATTTCTATCCTAACCGCGAATAAGAATTAAAGGCTTTAACTCACTTCTTACATTCCTAGTCCTATCCTAGGTTTTGCTCTTTCGAGTTTGTCTATGATTAACAATAGCATTTCAATGGTGATCAAGCATTAAAATGAATAACAACAAAATGCAACAACTAACAACAACTGAAACTTGAACCAAATAGAAATTAAGCAAAGACAATTATGATATGTGGCCTAAACCCTAGAATGAGGATTTTAGCCACTCATGCTAGTACAAGAATCTAACATTATCTTTGATTTTATATATTACAAGAATGGAATAAGAAGGAAAAGAAAAAGAACCATAGAAGATGAAGTTTGTAATGTTCCTCCTCCTGCTCTCCACGTTTTTCCAAAAATAATTTGTGATATTCAATTAAACTACTAAGTCTTCCTTTTATAATTTTTGACATTTGGCCTGTGGTGGACTGCCTCTATGTCACGCTGGCTGTCACAGAGATTAGCCTTCGTGATATGCTGGCTAAACCAGGTTGAAAGGTACATCACTATCCTTAACAACAACATCTAACCTCCAACCAATGGGCCAAAGGATCTTCAAATTTCTGTTTTATATTTACTTGTAGCCCTTTCGGTTTCCTTTTCCAAGTTCAACCAAAGCCAATAGATTTACTCACACGGTGATTAGCCTAGTGAATAAGCAATTAAAACAAGTAAATATAAATAACCTTTATGAAGAGTCAAAACTAGCAATCAGTAGTCTTTCAAACTTCAATCATCAACTATGGCCAACACCTACAATGGGTGTTTAGCCACTCATAGCAAGCAGAAAAACAAAATAAAATCATCATTCTCATTAAACAAGAAGGAAAAGAGAAAACCTAAGTAGATCTTTTCTCTCCTCCAAAGTTGTATTTACAATCTTCAAAATGAAGATTGATATATTGAATTCCCTCAAAAAAATTCCCTAGATGTTATATATATATATATATGAGCCTTCAAATGACACTCTTTCCTCAAGTAGTTGGCATAAAAATCAGCAAAATCCCTTCCAGGACGGTCTAGCGCGCCGCCCCATGCATAGCACTAAGGACTAGGTCAAATTTCCTATGAAGAATGTCGAGTGACCCACTCTCACCATAGCACCAAGGACCTAACCAAATGTTTGCACTTCTAACACATCTGGCACCCCACTTCATCCATAGCCCCAGAAAGTTGGGAAAATTTCCTAAGTCTAGAATGCTTCTGGGGCTCCACGTCATCCATCTTGCCAAGGTGTTAGTCAAATTCTCATCTCCAGAGCTAAGCTACCTGGCGTCCCATGCCATCCATAGCACCAACTTTGGTGCATTTTCTTTGAAACACAAGTGTTGGGCGCGCCACTCAAGCCATAGCCCAGGCTGACTTTCACATACTCTTCTTCTTCACACCTTGTGTTATTTTTGGGTCCTTTTTACTTGTTTTCTTGCTCAAAACATCTACAAACATTCATTTACTCGTAAGAAAACCCCAGGCCGAATTTTGCGAATGCTTCTTCTTCACACCTTGTGTTATTTTTGGGTCCTTTTTGCTTGGTTTCCTACTCAAAATATCTACAAACATTCATTAACTACCAAGACAAACGAAAACATGAATTCATATATTTTATAGGAATTATGAACTCAAAACAAGGGCAAATATGGGTAAAAACATGTGAAATAGGCATAGGAATATGCCCAACATCACCACCCCACACTTAAACCATTGTTCGTCCTCGAACAATCCTCAACTCCATGCACAAACTCATATTTTCTTATCACTTGTCACCTCTATCAATTCACATTCAAACAACTAGCAGGGAGCATATGAATAAGTGGTTCATCAACTTCTAGCAATTCACACCATGCACATGGAAAGTTGTTCACATTCCAGACTACAAAACTTTTATAACCCACTCAATCTTTCAAAATAGGGCCAACATGATTAAATAAAACACATGCAACATATAGTACACCAACTTAGAATCTTATGCCCCTCACTTTTACTGATGTTCCTCCCTCAAATTATCAATGAAAAGCATGAGAAAAAATAAGTAAGGCACACTCACACTCAGAAAAGATGTATCTTACATATGTAAATACCATAAGCTTTCCCTTTATGTACACTTAGACTACTTAGTCATTTCAAGATATTAAGATCATAAGGACTTTTCTTGGTTGTAATGTCAGCTAAGGGACAAGTAGGAATGATTTTTCTTTTAAAGTGACTACAAATCCTAAGCACTTTTAAGATATTTTTTTCATCTTTCAAGTCCACCACTCTTTCCTTATTGTTCACCCTTCACTTAATTTAACATTTTTTTCTTTTCTTTTCATGCGCCTTTATTCAATACATGACTTCTAGCCTTTTCTTATAGAAATACTAAGAATTTTCACTCTTAACACTCTTTCTTTCATTTTCCTAGTAGCAAGAAAACAACACATTTTGTGGGCACCCCTTCTTCCTATTTTCTCTTCTTACTCTCCACACACTTTTCTTTCTTTCTTTCTTTCCCTTATCACTAATGCTTCGGTGGACCTTCACTTTAAAGTCTCAAAGTACCTAAGACTACTTTGGATCAACACTTATGGAGATCTCACAACAAAAGGGAATAAGATACTTTTGTGGCTAAGAAAAGAATAAGGATTAAGACACAAGGGGTTTAACTAGGAAAAATGTTCAGGAAGGTAAAACAAACACGGGAAAACATGATATTTTCAAAGATACTCCTTGATCATCTCTTAATACTTTAACAACTAACCATCCAATCATACACTAAGGAAAGTTCTAGATGCTACAATATATACAAAACAAAGCAATTAATCTCACCCCACATGGCATTAAGACTCTAGTCAGTTTCCTATAGTTACACATTCATACAATCACATTACTGAAGTATGAAGCGGACGTTGTCAATAAAGAACCCAACAAAGAGGTTGGGGTCGAACCCACATGGAAAAGGAAAGAGGTAGACTAAAGCTGGTAAGGGAACTTGTTATGTAGTTACTCCAAATTGGGTATTTTACAGAAAAATAGTAATTAAAAACACCGTTGAAATTATGGGTGAAATCAAAAATTAAAGATAACTAGGGTTTTGTGTTCCCCATGGGTTTATCACTGCTTTGGGTATAAATACATGAATATCACCAATACTTACTTGTAGAACTGATAACTAGGGTTCGTTCAAATGACAAACCAGTCCCTATTGAATGACTATACTCAATCACCTGACCAAGTCTCATGAGTGATTAAAAATTAACCGTTATCAATACGTCCCAAATTTAACTATCATGCGACCACAACTCAAGTTTATACAATGATCATCAAGATCAAGGCTTTGTTGTAATTCTCTTTTCCTAATCTCTATCTCTTAGACCTAAGCAAGTAAAGAATTTGGGCATGTCCTAACATGGTACACCGTTAAGAAACATTTAAGCATGAAGAGAATACAATACAAATGTTTTTCATTGGTTTTGAATAACTTTTATGTAACCCTAGCTTGTTAATTCACTATGGTTCCCACAACCCTAGATATGGAGGTTTTAGCCTCTCATAGTTGCAATATTGTGATTTGTTTTCATAATTAAAGACATAAATCAATACTTACAATTATAATTGAGAGAAAAACTTCCTTGAGTTAATCAGCAAAATACTTAAGAACAAGATGAAGATTAATAAAAGGTTGATCAGAAATTGAACAACTTAATTCTCACTCCTCTATCTCCTTAATTTCATTGCTAATCAGTTCTAATCACTCCTAATTACTTCTCCACTCCTCTTCTATGAAAATAAAACATAAAACATATTTATATAGACATATCTGCTGCCGCTCGTGTCACGATTAGACCTATGACCTGTGACAGGCTTGTACGTGTCGTACTTGCCGTTCGTAGGTCTGTTGCTTGCTGAAATTCGGCTAAGTGGTGGTACTTTGGTACAACTCGTACCATCTTCCTACGAGTCATACTTAGCTTCCGTGGTTTAAATCTGAAGACTCCAAATTTTTCTAAAGTTTGTCACGAGTGTCTTGGTACGACTCGTACCTTGCCATCACGACTCGTACTATAATCATCCGTACCCAGAGTTAGACTTTGTACAATTTCTTTGATTCTTTCCACGACTAGAAGTTACAACTCGTACAACGATCATACGGCTCATACTGTGAGTCTTGGGTTGCATCTTTCTCAGCTCATCCTTCTGAAGATTTCCACAAGTCTTAGTAAGGTTCGTACCATCAATGTACGACTCATACTAAGACTGTCAGTTTGGATCATTTTCTGCTCTTTTAAGCTTCTTTTGCACAATCTTGTTCCAACACCTAAGTTTACCTAAAAACACAAGAAAAATCCTCATATCAATATAAACATACCTAAGTCCATGTTATTTTCGTTAGTTTTGAGCGATGAAAGTGTTGTAAATCCACAACACATCACACATTGAATGACTTTTTTCTTCATTATTAAGTGATAATGTCCAAAATATATCATTAATGAAAAGAATATACACGAACAAAGTATCAAAATAAGTAACCCGACGAGTGCCGGGGTCGAATCCCATGAGGACTAGGGAATGATAGTTACAAGTGTCGATTTAAAAGTTGACATTAGCTTGCACCACGTAGATTTAATATAAAAACAAATAAAATTGGGGGAGTTAAAATTTTCAGAGAATTGTATTGGTTTATTCAATGAAATAAAACATCAAGATCAGCGAAGTTGTTAACAAGGACATCAAAGACTAGAGGTGTGGTGTAGATGAAATACTAACTAGATCGGGACATGCTAGGTCATCTTATGAGTTCAGCAAAGGTAAATAATATTGGAAAGTAGGTAATTCAGCTTTTCAACCTTCTAATTACCTCTGACTAGAGTTTTGTTAAACCTCTAGTCACAATTTAGCTCAACCTGATGTGATTTGGATTAGCAGTTGCACTAATTTCTAGCTGTTAGCTGCTAATAAGAAATGAGAATGCGATTTCAGCTATTTCTAGTCTAATTTCACAATCTCTTCTCCATGCCCACTACTATATTCTCTTCCAAAACATAATTATTCTTTTACAAGCAACAATCAAGCAAGAATAAAGAGACCCATGTCATAATCAATGGACCTTGCCTTATAGATTGAAGAGAATCTAATAGATTTATACTTATTTGAACAATATGAAGATGACCATAGCAATACCCAATCTAATTAAGTATTTATCATCGTACACCTCTCGTTGATGATTTTAGCTACTCATGGTTAAGAAATTCAGAAACACATTCATCAATGGGGTCATTAAATTTAATAGCAAGAGTGGGAAAATCAACTTCATAAAATAATCTCAAACAATAGCTGAAACTTACTAGTACAAAGAATAAATAGAGCAGAGTACTTTCTAAAATTTTCAATCAGAATCTCCCTATCTCATCTAACAGAATGTTCTTCAGCTAAAAGGGGAAGCAATGATATGATGTAAGCTTTGTTCTCTCTCAATATCTCTATTTCTATCTCTCTTTCTGCCTCCTCTTGTACAGAGTACTTTATCTTCTATTTATATCCTAAAATGTAGGGAACTTTTCATCTCTTTTCCGATGTTGGACAATTATACCCCCATGAGCACCATTCTGGAATCAATAAAGACACCGGTGGTTTGCCAATTCCAATCTGTGAACCATAGGGTATCTTGTCTTCATCCTTACTTATTTTAGTGAACATCGGCGCTTAACCTGGCGTTTCGCCGATGCCAATCCATGAACCGCTAGGTCATCAAGCAATTTTCAGAACTTCGAATATCTTTCGGTGACTGAACCGGGGACTTGCCACTACCAAGTTGAGAACCTCCGGTAGCATTAATTATCAGAGGCATTGATGTTCGGCGTTTCACCGGTTTTCATCTGCGAATCGCTGATTTACTCCCACTCCCTTCTTTTAGCTCCATTTTTGCTCTTTTCTTCATATCTAGTCATCTGCACACAACAAAAGCAAAAAGGGAATAAAATCCAAATAATCAACTCAAGAAATAAATAAAAACTCAAGTTTAGAGGTTAATGAGTTGGTAAATTACCAACTCATCAAACCCCCAAACATAAATCATTGCTTGTCCTTAATTAATGTAACACTCATTTATCGATAAATATGTCACCTCTATTCATGCTTATAACTCGCCAATCACATGGACTATGACAACCCAAAAATACTCACCATGCTTACCGAAAAAGAGAAGAAAATACCCCCAAGAGACCAAAACAATGAAAATGTTTCAAACAGGCAACCACTTTCCATCCAGCAAAGCTTATGAAAGGAATCATTTAGCAAAACAAGGGCATTACTCAACCAAGAAACACACATAGCATCTCAAGTTATAATTAGTGCAAATTCAAAGCTTGCCTAAGAGTTTACACTCCTTGAGCCTATTTCCACAATAACTCTGAATGCTCTTGCTTCCCCAAAAAGGAATGATGCCACTCACCAAAATAAGGATCCCCATTCTTTTGGTCATGTGATCATTTGAATGCACACAAGGCATTGTTTGGAAGAGACACTGACACTCACTCTCCCAAAAGAAATCTTCACGCATACACTTGACCCATAGGCTTGCCATTCATGTAATTCTCCACTAATGTAGAATAGCTGCACCTAGAATCATTTAGGGCTTGCGGGTTATTATTTAGGCTCGAGGTAAGGGTAGGATGAAAATTTGGCTATAGTGACTAGATTTTGTGAATATACCTTACATGTATTCCACTCACTTCACCTTGTTTCCATTCTTTCCTTGTTGATGACTTTCATTTCATTAACAATCCCCCCTTTAACCCCTTTGGCTTTCACAACTAGCTTTATTACCTCAAGAGGAAACACCGATTCACACAAATTGTCTTTTTATTTTTTCTTTATGCTTTGGTGCATTTTGACACAAGGCGGTATTCCCCTCACATTATAATTCTTATCTTCCCCCTTTGTTTTGCATTCCCCCAAACATAGGCTTTTGCATCATTTTTCACAAAAAAATTTATCACTCCCTTTTTCTTAGGTTTTAAGCCTCATTTCATCACTCATCTTGTCACTAGCATTTAGGAAAAATGGGTGCCAAAAAGAGGTATTAAGAATGGTCTTAAGGCTTGTAATGTGGTTGCCAAAGAAAGGGTCTAAGGATCGACATTGGCCAACAAGGATCAATGCTTATGGGGGGAATATGGGTGAAGTGACTAGACAAAGGAAAGCCTAAACTCATCTTCTTGGCGCAACTACATCTAGGATTTCGCCTTGAATCACATTCGGGGCAAGTTCTAGACAAGATGTAATGCATGAGATTCATCAAAAATTTTCTTACTACATAAGGAATCACCCCTAAAGGGTGTACGAGAGTCATTCTCAACACAAGATACCACATTAGGACATCAAAACAGGCAAACACCGTAAGTCAAGTGAAGAATTTACAACGTATGACAAAGAATGCTATGCTACAGTGTCGACACTTGCTCATTATCTTCATTTGATTCCCTTGTTTTAACATTTCCATTTCAACAATTTTTTCGATGATGCCTCTCAAAACAACTTCACAAAATACTCAAAGCAACATGGCATTTTCCCTTAAGAATGTTTCCACTCATTCCATCATCGAGAAATACCAACCTGGTTCGACAATAAAAATAAACAAAACTAAAAGAATGCTCCTTGGGAAAGAACCATGGTCAAAAGAAAACCCTCAGAGTTTTAATTTCTACACTACTATTTACAATGGGGAAAAAGGTACAAGACTTTGGGGTCATTCCATTTCAAGTTTTTCAAGATTATACAATTTAAAACCACGACCCCATTTGGTCACTAATCATAAATAATAAAAAAAACTAAACCAAGTCACTCATTTCATTCATTTCAAAACAGGACACGCCTGACAAGGGTAATCATCAATCATTAAAATGAAACAACAGCCCGACAAAGGTAAAAGTTACTCAAATTCAAACAAAAACATAAAAACATCCAAAGAAACGAAGAACATCCATGGCCCCCTCATCAATTGTGCTCATCCCTACCCCACTTAAGAGCATACATTGTCCCCAATGTAAATATGCAAAAGGGAAAGGGACAAGGAACTCCCTTAGTGGGTCACTCCTCTTCATCATCAGCATCTACCTCACCACCACCACCGCTGGACTCACCTAGCCCAACGAAATCATCTTCCATCCCTACAAAAAGATCATCAATTGGCCCCCGAACTAAGGAAAGAGCAGCCATTTCAGCATCCAAGGCGCTCATGTCTGGCACTTCTACTGATGTCTGACTCTTCCACTCATGTACCTCTATTTGGAGGGAAGTGACCACCCCTTCCATTGCATCTACCCTCTTGCGTAGTGTGGCGACATTCTTGTACAATGACTTGAGCTTCTTCTTAATTGTTTTGGAAATGAGTGCTGGGAGGCTCTTAGCCAATCATTGGAGTTGGGTTACATGTGAGTTGTTCATTTCCATAAGTCTATGGAGACCACTTGGCTGAGAGGATTGTGGAGGGGGAGATGCTCCCCGTTGAGGCATGTCCCTTGATGCTTGTTCTGACATTTTCGGCTGGGGCACATTTGACTCTGGGGCATGTGGTGGTTGGTCTGACTCATGGGAGAGGGATCCTTCTTGAACCCCAAAGGCATGCACCCTCTTCCTTTTCATTGTCGATGCCTCGGTATCTCTCTTTCGTTCAATGTCTATCACTCCTGAATTAGTGGAAGGTCTTACATTAGGGAATAGAGGCACCCCAACTGTTGTGCAAACCTGGGAAATCAAGACAACGTAGGGCATTGAGGTACTGGACTGCCAGACCTTCTTCTTCATTTGCTGAGCAATAATTTCCCCAAAGTTAATGAGGATTCCCGTCATTATGCAAGCAATAAGGATGGCGGTTTCAAGGCTGACCCTCTGCTCATTTTTAGAGGGGATGATCCAAGCACAAATAAAATCTAGTCAAAACTTGGCCTCGAACTTCAAGTTTTGGCGAGAGATTTCGCCACCAATTGAGGCCCAAAGAGGATTTCCAATAGCTATGATGCGGGCCACCCAATTGAACTGATCCTTCATATTAGCCACCCATGCCATGTACTCCATAGAGGAGTCAATTTCATCTTCCCAAAATAGGTAATTTATGGCAGTCGGGGTTATATCAACTTCCACTCCCTGGATCCTCACGGATGGCAAGCATGAGAAATCATCGACTTTACCCCTGTGCTGCACACTTTCTTTTCCGGCCTGATATGAGGCATAGATTTCTGTTACCAAGCTGGGGTAGTAGGATGGGAGAGGGTTGGCAAATGCATGTCATTGCCTGTCGGTGAACTATGCGGTGATGTTGAGAAAATCACCTTTCAACTCTTTCAAGTCAAACAGCTTCTCCACGGTGATTGATCGGCCTTGACAAATGACGTAATGCTCTTACATGTTGGGGATGCAAAAGATTATTGCCTCCTTGTTGTTGGTCCACGGTGGGAAAGCCTTTTCCTTGTCCTTACCCTTGCTAGCAGATGAGGTTAGGGGCTTTTCCCTTTCCTGTGTTCCTTTATGAAGACATGGTTTATTGTTCTACAATAATGATGTTAGTGACCCCTATTAGAAGAGAAAATAGAAATAAGAAAAACTAGTCTAAGGGAGAACTGAGAAACAAGGGAAAACTAAACAATCATTTAAAGAACCAATAGCACCAGCAATTCGCAGAAGGGATTTTGCGGACTGCCGATTTCCCGTCGATACCTTACAGAAAACTAGGCAAGTGAGGGAGTTTTCGGCGGTTAAGAGGCGAATCGCTGGTCCAGGTTCGTGAACCACCAATGTAGAGCGAGATCCAATCAGTGGCCTGAAGTAAATTTCTTAGATCCGTCGTTCCATCGGCGAAACGCCAGACCCCCATCATCCCCAAATTCTAAACTTACTATTCACAAACACCCATTAACTCACACTCACACCCAACATAATGAAATCAGCACTACTCAATTCAAACATATACTCATGACATTTATCCCTTAAGAATGGCATCACCTAGTCTATCATCGGGCAAAATGTTGCATTTTATGCAATTGGATTACTCATACTTCACCCTTTTCAAAATTCTACACACAAAAACACATATTCCCTATTCCGTTCAACAACCATAGTATATTCATGAGTTCAATAAGGAGGAGAAACAAAATATTACTCCTAAAGAATGAAGCACCAGTGATAATATAAGACAAGGACAAGAAAACTTTTACCAAATTGGAGGATTGCTTGCATACTTGAACAACAAAAAGCTTGACTAAATCTTGCAATGACACAGTGAGATATATGTAGTAGAGGAATAAAGTGTGAGTGAAGTGAGCGTGTTAGTGATATATGGAAGGGGTTTTATAGGTGAAAAATGGAAACTTTATAGGTTGAGGGGAAGGTGGAGAGTTTAATATGGGTGTGTTGGTGGGAAGTGGGAAGATGGAAAGGTGGGAAAGTGGACAGGTTGATAATACATGAATATAGGGAAATGGGAATGTTAGGTAATGGAGAGACAAAAATAAAATGCAAAACTGGTGGAAAAAGGGAAACTAGGGGAATATTTGCAGAATAGGGCGATTGGTCAGGTATTTGGGATTTTGTGGTCCAACTTTTTAAATTCTATTTTGTAATAAACTCGAACCTCGATCGACGTGTCATCGGTGGTCCGCCGAATCACACCAATGTTCCACTGCTTTAATTTCCTTTTCCATTTATTTAGCCCAATTATCTGGTTCTTAGCCGGCGGTCCACCGGTGGTTCGTGGATTGAATCGACAATCCGCTAGTTACCCACCGCTTATGTGTCCGAGCATCAGGTTTTCTGTTCTCCATCGGCCATGCACCGGCGGTTCACAAATTTAATTCGACGGTTCACCGATGGGTCCGCCAGTTTTTCAATCCAAACATCAGCCCTCTGCTTTGTTCTTGCCTTCATCGGCAATTCGTGCTTCTGGACTGACGGCTCACTAGTCCCTCACCGTTCCTTTCTTCATGGTTTGTTTCTCCCTTTGATCCTCTTTCACAGCTCCTACACAAACATAAACAACAAATACATAAAATAATTCACTAAACACTTGGGTTTCCTCCCAAGAAGCACCTTAGTTAACGTCGTGGCATGATGTAGACATTTTTTCAATATCTCTTTGCCGACGGGTCATCACCCGAATCCATCTCCTTTAGCTCCAATCCCTTGTCCTCATCTTCATTTTGCAATACTCCGACCACCTTGCATTTGGGAGGCATTTCAGATCATGGACACACCTTGAAGGTGACCTCCTCACTTTCAACTCAAAATTTTATCTCTCCAAGCTCCACGTCCACCACGGTTCTCCCTATAGCCAACAATGGTCTTCCCAAGATAATGGGAACCTCTGAATCCATCTCACAATCCAAAATAACAAAATTAGCCGGTAGAATAAACTTTTTCACTCTCACCAACACATCTTGTAACACCCCTATCGGTCTTTTTATTAACGTATCTTCCATTAGCAACCTCATTGACATTGATTTCATGCTCTCGAGTCCCGATTTCTCAAAATGAGCATGGGCATCAAATTTATGTCGGCACCAAGATCACATATAGCCTTTTTAAACACACATACCCCAATTGTACATGGGATTGTGAAAGCTTCGGGGTCCCCCCATTTGGGGGCAAGATTACTCATCATTATCGCACTACAATGGTGTGTTTTCTCTTCATTGCCTGCATCAACCACCTTTATCTTGTTCAGCAAATCTTTCATAAACTTTGCATAACCGGACATTTGGAGTAAAGCATCCACTAACAGTATATTTATGGGCAACTTGCTAAACATGTCAACAAACTTTGTAAACTGGTCATCCTTCTTTTTCTTGGCCAGCTGTTGTGGATAAGGAGGTGGGATTCTTGATTCAACCTTGTCATCAATTGGAACCTTCATGGCCTCATCATTATTAGCATGGGAGAGGATTTCAGCCTCCTTTCCCTCTCTTTCCTCATCAATCTTTTCATCATTCTTTGGAGTCATTGTCATTTTGTCGACTTCATCTTATTCAACTGATTTTGGGTTATCAAACTCATTAGGATTTACGGAAGCATCTCCAATCACTTTGCCACTCCTAGTGACAGTAGCCAAATATTGACCATCTTTCTTGGGATTAGGCATTGTGTCACTAGGTAGTGTTCCCTTCATTCGGGGGTTCATTGGAGCTGATAGGTGATTCATTTGGGCCTCCAAGTTCTTGATGGAGGTGGAATGTGAACTCACTGTTTGGTAAAGGTTAGCCACCTCCCCTCTTAATTCTTTCACCACACTATTGGTCGACTCAACCTTCTTTAGAACTCCCGATAACATTTCTTCAATTTTCGAATTTCCCACATCACTCATGCCCAACTGATTTTGGGGATTCCCAACCTTTCGAGGGGGAACATATGGGTTCGAACTCCGGTAACAGCGATCACTCTCTTTGTTTGGCTCTCTACTACCCCACCTGTCATTCCTTTTAGGCCATCCTTGTGGCTCATGATTTCTCGAACCTTGGTTGTCATCCCTTTGGCGCCATGAGCATTGGTTTTCTCCTTGGAAGCCAGGTCAAGGACCTCCCATTTGGTGGCCCCTATATTGGAATTCTTCTTCATATCTTGGCGGTGATGACTCTCCCTCATATTGTAAGGGACATTGCATTCCCACAGCATTCACAACCTTTGGCCCTGCTCCCATCACGTGCTTGGTCATCAATTCTAGTTGTGTCATCACCTTGGAAATATTCGCATGAGTTCATAGATGAAATTGTGAAGATCACCCAAGTCATGGGGGTGAATGGAGTGGAGTGAATAGAATTTGCCTCATACCAGTTGAAAGGGGTCGCGCACAACTGGCTTCACCAATGAAAACATAGTAGGGTCGTTGGAGCAGGCCCCGTCACTTGGGAAGAATTCCATGTTGCATTCTTAGATCGGTTCTTCCCTCATGAGATGACAGAGCTGAATGCAGCTGAGTTCGTAAATCTGAAGTTGTAGAGGATGTCGGTAAAGGAGTATGCTCTTGACTTCACTCACTTGTCAAAGTATGCCCCAGAGTTAGTGGTTAATAAGAGGCCATGGGTGACTTATTTGTTCATTGCGTAGTGGGCTATTTGGATAAGTACTTTAGGACCGCAATGCTTCACCAGGACATGGACTTCCCTCGAATAATCTTATACACCCAGCAGATGGAGGCGGCACATCTGAGAGAGAGGGAGGCCAAGAGGGCTAGGACTGATGACCAAAGATTCTCACAGGTGATGTCAGGTGGTTGGCACCGACAGTAGACCCACCAGAGATCATTAGCCCCAGCATCTTCATCATTGAGTGTTCCATCCAGGCCTAGAAATGATCAAATAGGGTGAGCACTAGGCTCTAGGGGTTCGAGCTGTAGACTCGCAGATTTTAGCATTCTAGCTTGCCGTAGGTGTAGCGGGGGTCACATGGGTTAGTGTTTAGCAGGTACAGGTGCTTGTTTCCGGTGTGAGAAGCCCGAACACATGCTCAGTGATTTCCCAGCAACAAGGTAAGATCATGATAAGGGTCGAGGCCCAGCTTCTAGTTTCGCAGCCCACCTGTATGCTCAGCACATCAGGGGCATCTACTAGCTAAGGTGGCGGTCAGCGCCAGAACAGATTCAATGCCTTAGCATCCCGCCAAGAGCAGGAGGTCTCCCCGGATGTAGTCATTGGTATGTTGCGAGTTTTCCATCTTGATGTTTATGCTTTATTAGATTCGGGGGCTACCTTGTCTTTTGTGACACCTTATGTGGCCAGTAGCTTCAGAGTTAGTCTTCTCAGTCTTGTTAGAAACCTTCTTAGTCTCTACTCTAGTAGGTTATTCAGTTATAGCATATGGGTATATAGAGGTTTCCCGGTCTTAGTCCTTTAGAAGGTCACCTCAGCAGATTTGATAGAGTTAGCCATGACCGATTTTGATGTTATTCTTGACATGGATTGGCTATTTGCATGGTATGCTTCGTGTAATTGTAGAACCTAGGCGGTAGAGTTCAGATTTCCAAGTGAGACAATATTAGAATTGAAGGGTAGTTCATTTGTGCCTGTAGGTCATTTCATCTCCTACCTTGAGGCTAGAAAGATGATTTCTAAAGGTTGTGCGTACCATCTAGTTAGGGTTAAGCATGTTGAGTCTGATACCATGACTATCTGGTCAGTTCTAGTAGTACGAGAGTATTTAGAGGTCTTTCCAGATGATTTACCGAGAAACCCTCCCGAGTGGTAGATCGATTTTGGTATTGACCTTATTCCCGACATGCAGCCTATGTCTATTCCTCCTTATAGAATGGCTCCAGCTAAGCTAAAAGGGTTGAAAGAGCAGTTGAAGGATCTGTTAGATAAGGGTTCATTAGACTGAGCAAGTCGCCATGGGGTGCACTGATTCTCTTTATCCGAAAGAAAGATGGTTCTCCTTGAATGTGTATTGATTATCATCAATTGAACAAAGTCACCTTCAAGAACAGGTATCCTCTACCGAGGATTAATGATTTATTTGATCAGCTTTAGGGTGCTAAGTGTTCCTAAAAGATAAATCTCTTGTTCGGGTACCATCAGCTTAGAGTTCGAGAATGTGACATCCCGAAGACACCCTTCAGGACGCGGTATGGTCATTTTGAGTTTGTAGTTATGTCTTTTGGACTAACAAATGCTCCTACAGCTTTTATGGACCTAATGAACAAGGTGTTCAAGATATACTTGGATATGTTCATTATTGTGTTTATTAATGATATCGAGATATACTCTCAGAGCGAGGAGGAACATGCTTCTCATTTGAGAGTAATGCTTCAGACTCTCAAGGATCGCCAATTATATGCCAAATTCAGGAAGTGTGAGTTTTGGTTGAACTCCATAGCATTTTTTGGCCATGTGGTATCAAGCGAAGGCATAACAGTGGACTCTCAAAAAATAGAGGCAGTGAAGAATTGGCCTAAACTAGTAAATCCTTCAGATATTCGAAGCTTCTTGGGTTTAGCTGGCTACTATCGAAGGTTTATGGAAGGTTTCTCATCGATTTTAGCACCCTTGACCAAGTTGACCCAGAATAAGGTGAAATTCCAATGGTTAGAGGTTTTTGAGAAGAGCTTCCAAGAATTGAAAAGTCGACTTACTTCAGCACTGGTGTTAACCCTACCCGAGGGTACCGATGGGTTCGTGATGTATTGTGATGCTTCGAGGATCATGCTTGGGTGTGTGTTAATGCAGCACGGGAAGGTTATGGCATATGCCTACAGATAGTTAAAGGTACATGAGAAGAATTACCCAACCGATGATCTTGAATTGGCCGCGGTGGTATTTGCCTTGAAGATATGGCAACATTATTTTTACAGGGTTCACGTGGATACGTTTACGAACCATAAGAGCTTACAATATGTGTTTACTTAGAAGGATCTCAATCTTTTGCAAAGGAGGTGGTTGGAGCTACTCAAGGACTAAGACATGAGCATCCTTTACCATCTAGGTAAGGCCAATGTAGTAAAGGACGCACTTAGTAGGCTCTCTATTTAGAGTGTGTCCCATGTGGATAAGGGGAAGAAGGAGTTGGTGAAGGATGTGCATTGACTCGAAAGGTTGGAAGTTAGGTTGGTTGACTCGACCGATGGCGGTATTGTGGTTCAAAATGGATCAGAATCGTCCTTGCTGACTGATGTAAAACCTAGGCAAGATGAGGACCCAATATTGTTAAAGTTAAAGGAAGCCATTCATAATCAGAAGGTAGAGATCTTCTCCAAAGTGGGAGATGGTGTGCTTCGGTACCAGGGTCGCCTATGTGTTCCAGATATTGATGATTTGAGGAGCTGGATGGTGCACAAGGCTCATGTATCCAGGCATTCTATCAATCCGGGTGCCACAAAGATGTACCATGACTTACGGGAAATCTATTGGTGGAATGGCATGAAGAAGGATATTGCAGAATTCATAGCTACGTTCCCAAACATTAAGCATGTAAAGGTCAAGCATCAGAAACCAAGAGGTGTTCTTTAGGATATCAGCATTCCTACTAGGAAGTGGAAATAAATTAACATGGACTTCATCACAAGTTTGCCTCACACTCGCCGGTAATATGACTCCATTTGGGTTGTGGTATACCGGTTGACCAAGGCTGCTCATTTTCTACCAGTCAAAACCACGAATTCGATTATGCCAAACTTTATATCGGGGAGATAGTTCGGTTGCATGGAGTGCCCTTATCCATTATTTGAGACAGAGGTACTCAATTTACCTCTCAGTTTTTGAAGTCATTTCAAAAAGGACTGGGCACTCAGGTTAAGCTCAGCACAACATTACACCTGCAAACGGATGGTCAAGAAGAACAGACAATTCAGACTATCGAAGACATACTGAGAGCATGCGTGACTTCAGAGGTAGTTGGGATGACCATTTGCCTATTATTGAGTTTGCATAGAATAACAGCCATCATTCCAGCATTTAGATGACACTGTTCGAGGCTCTCTATGGGCGGAGGTGTAGGTCACCCATTGGATGGTTTGAGGTTGGCGAAGCGGCAATGATAGGACCATATTCGATTTACGAGGCTTTGGAGAAGGTTCAGTTGATAACGGACGGGTTGAAAACTGCCTAGAGCCTCCAAAAGTCCTATGTTGACGTGAGGAGGAGAGAATTAGAATTTGAGGTCAATGATTGGGTGTTTCTGAAGGTGTTTCATATGAAGGGAGTGATGAGGTTCGGAAAGAAGGGGAAACTTTATCCCTACTATGTCATCCCTTACCAGATAGTGAGACGTGTTGGCAAGGTGGCTTATGAATTAGAGTTACCCTCAGAATTAGCTTTTGTACATCCTATATTCATTATGTCACACTTGAAGAAGTGTTTGGGTGATCCAGCCCTAGTTATCTCGGTGGATAGTGTTGGTGTGAAAGACAACCTATGAGGAGGTTTTGGTAGAAATACTAGATCATCAAGTTCAAAGGCTAAGGAATAAGGAAGTAGCTTCAGTTAAAGTGTTATGGAGGAATCAGTATGATGAGGGAGCTAAGTGGGAAGATGAAGCGGATATGATGGCCAAATACCCATATTTATTC
Source organism: Datura stramonium (assembly GCA_018107945.1). Classification (NCBI taxonomy): domain Eukaryota; kingdom Viridiplantae; phylum Streptophyta; class Magnoliopsida; order Solanales; family Solanaceae; genus Datura; species Datura stramonium. Next base: position 57,216 of record JACEIK010005104.1, on the reverse strand, counting down.
TATACTGGCTCAGTTCCATCTTGAGGTATAAGTTTTGACCTAAAACTCAATTTAGTTTTCACGTTCAGTTCACGTGCCTAAGTTTCTTTTATGTATATGGATGTATGTATGATTCATGAAATTAGTTCAGCTATGTAGTTGAATCGGAGGTAGTCATTCCGTTAATTTTCTATTCAAATGATCAGTATTTGAATATGATAATTGCATTTCTCTGCTTTTCTACATGTCTTCCAACATTCAAGGAAGAATGCTCCCAAGGGGAGATATTGTTATACGCCAAAAGCACAAATATCAAACCCGGGTGTTGAAACAGAGAAAAAACTAAAATCTAGCATCATGCATAGAACAAGTCATGAGGAGACCCACGAGAGCATCCCAAGAGTCGTGATGTGACTCTTGGGGTGGATAGGTGAGGATTTTGGAAATCTGAGACACAGGATCCCCACGAGCATGAACACGACTCGTGGTCATACCCCACAATTCGTTAGGTCAGTCATGGGGTTGGTGAGTAAGAAGGGAATGAAATTTATGGAGGCTGAGGTAGTGTACTTCACGGACGACTCCATGAGTCGTGGCCCAAGGTAACGAGTCGTTAGGTCCCTCGTTTGGACCATCTGTCATTTATTTTCTACAAGTTTAGTAAGGGCTTTTTCATAATTCCTAAGATCTTAAGGCCTAAACTACATCGTTTTGAGTTATGAATAGTGACTTTTAAAGGTGTTAAGTTCATTTTAGGCCTTATTCATTCATGCATGCAAGGTAGAAGACTAGAGAGGGTGATCAAGCCTAGCATTCATCAATTTCTCTTCAATTTCCTATTGGGCATTCAAAGAAGTGCAAGAATCAACTACCAACAAGTATGTAGGGTTATGAATGGGTGAATCCTTTCACACCCATGCCCAATCATTCTCTAAATCATGAATTTCTATGACTAATCTATGTTGTTTTAACCCAATGCATGAATTTTCTAATTCTCTACATGGGTATGATCTTTATATGTTTCTACGAACAAATTATGATTGATGGGTAAATTTTATAATGTTTTCAATCAAGAAAATCATGTTCGAGTTTTATAAATTGAAAGGCCTATTGAAGAGAAGTTCATGAAAGGTGAGATTTATGATGAATATATGTTGGTGATGAGATATTTCGATGAAAAGCATGTTTCCAAGCTACCCATGTAATAATTATATTTTTGGTATGAATTGAGTATTTTTGAAGCATTATAAAGTACCGGGCAATGCCCACATGTTTAAGTATGATCAACAATTTCCCATTAAGCTTACCATGTGAGTTTGGAGCGAAGAGTCCCACTTATATTTTCATCTTGTTGTATGGTTTGAGTTAAAGCTTTTCATAAGCATATCTTATCACATGGTTTTGGAGCGAAGACTCCCAATTATCTTTCACCTTGCGGTATGGTTTAAGTTAAACCTTCTTTTATGCATGATTTCTTCTTTGAGATGTATTTGATTTATGAGCTTCGTCAATACATGATGTTGAACTTCATTACAAAATGATTTAGAGCATATGCATGTTTTCGGGAGTAGTGTCTAGCACCAAGCAGGCTAAGGGTCGATCACCCTATGCCTCAGAACTACGCGCCAACGTAGGTTTATATATTATGACTTTGGGACCTCCCTTGTGAGCTATCCCAAGCCCTATTGGGCCACGAGCTTAATATCAATATCATGGTATGTCCCTATCCCTGGCAAAGCTTTGGACGGCTCTACCCACTTGAGTGTGATAGTTGGGACCACGCAGGCTCTATCGTGGTATGTCGGTTAAAAGACGAGTCTCCCATTGATCCTCATGATTGCAGTTATGCATGTTTGTTACACATGAGATTTACATATGTAAGCATGTTCTAAAGTAGGTTTGACTGAATGTTCAGCTTTACTTATAAATATCAGATTTCAAGTTTGATTAAATCGATTATGTTATGATATGTTATGATGATATGGTATGTTATGATGAGATCATGATTTCAGAAAGAATGCATGCAAGACCTACTTTCAAATTCTTAATGTTTATGTTTTACGTTATGCATGTCTTTAACTGATTTTACTTCCTTTAGCGGTCTTACTCACCCTGCATACTTGGTATATTCTACGTACTGACCGTATACTCTATGTTGTATCATTTCATGATATAGGATCCGGCTCTCAAGTTCAGCCCCGTTCGTAGTCACCTTATCATAGTTAGCCTTTGCGTTATTGGTGAGTTCTCATCTCCCAAGGATTAGACTATTCTAATTTTCTTCATGTATTTTCAGTTTCAGCTTGTTGATTTAGTTGGGGTCTTGTCCCATCAACTCGTCATGTTTAGAGGCTTTTCAGACATATTTATGTAATCACCTTCGAATTGCGTATTCTGATGTTATGTTTGAGTTTAGACTTTCTCTATGATTATATTATTGATTATTCAGTTTCATTGATCGAGTTAGATGTGTGTTTATGCCATGGGTCGACTTGGGGTCTCTCGGGGCTCCTTGTCCCGTGTTGCGGTCCGAGCCACTGTTCGGCTCGTGACAGGTTCCCTTTCCCAAGTTCAACCAAAAGCCAGCAGATTTACTCACAAGGTGATAAGTCTAGTTAATAAGGAATTAAAACAAGTAAATATAAACAACCTTATGAAAGAATCAAATATAGGAAGCAACAGTCTTTAAAACTTCAACCATCAACTTTAGCCAAAACCTTAGAATGGGTGTTTAGCCACCCATAGAAGAGCGGAAAAAACGAAGATAACAACATCATTCTCAGTAAAACAAGAAAGAAAAGAACAAACATAAGTAGAACTTGTCTCTCCTCCAAAGCTGCATTGACAACCTTCAAAATGATGAATGATATGTTGATTTCCCTCTAAAAAATTCCCTAGGTGTTATATATATATATATATATATGTGTGTGAGTATTCAAATGATGCTTTTTCCCTCAAGTATTTGGCTTAAATATCAGCAAAATCCTGCCCAAGAGNACGCTTATCAATAAGCACCATTCACTTGATAATTATTTCTACATCAGCCTCAAGTATTTGGCTTAAATATCAGCAAAATCCTGCCCAAGAGTGTATGGCGCGCTGCCCCATACATAGGACCAAGGAGTTAGTTAAATTTCCTCTAAAGAATGGCCCCGGGTGCCACTCTCACCATATCACCAAGTACTTAGACAAATTTTGGCACTTCTAACACTAGTGGTTCCCCACTTCATCCATAGCCCCGGAATGTTGGGAAAATTTTATATGTCTGGAATGCTTCTGGGGCTTCACGCCATCCATCTCTCCAAGGTGTTAGTCAAATTCTCATCTCCATAGATAAGGTACCAGGCGCCCCATGCCATCCATAGCACCAACTTTGGTGCATATTCTCTGAAACAAAAGTGTTGGGTGCGCCACACCAACCATAGCCCCAAGCTGACTTTGGCGAACTCTTATTCTTCACACCTTGAATCATTTTTGGGTCCTTTTTACTTGGTTTCCTGCTCAAATCATCTAGAGATATTCACTAGCTCACAAGACACATGAAAATATGATTTCATATATTTCGTAGGGACTATGAACTCAAAACAAGGAAAAATATGGGTAAAAACATGGCAAATGGGCATAAAAATATTTCGAACATCAATAACCTGCAAGTCCTTAGTGATTTTAAGTATAGCAACTCTATATTAGTGGTGAGATACACGAAGGGCAAGCCTATGGGTCAATTTATATGCACTTGAATTTCTTTGGCATATTTGCTTTGTTCCATAATCCCTATCTGTGAAATTCATGAAAATGAATGGGATTCTCTCTTTGTGTGAGTCGCATCACTTCCTTAGGATACATACTAAAATGTGTTTAAAATTGAAAGGTGTGATTGAGACAAGTGCGCAGCGAACTTTAAGGAAAATTTGAATGTGAATTGTCACTGACTTGAGATGCTACTTGAGCTTATTTTGATGAACTATGCCCCTTGTTTTGAATGAAAGAAAATGTTTGTGAAATGTGTCAATTGTTTGAGGTCATCTCTTCAAGTGGGTGCAACATGTTTGTGTCTCTTCATTGTATTAAGTCGGTGTGCGATTTTGGGGCTGTCATAAGTTTTAAGGGTCCTTGGTGCACAACTCATGCGATATGACATGCTTAAGTCAATTTCTTAGTTGGGAGAAATGACTTGCTTAAGGACAAGCAATAGTTCAATTCTGGGGGTTTAATGAATTGGTAATTTACCAACTCATTAGGATTTTAAGCATGAGTTTTTGTTTTGATTTCAACTCATTTAGGAAGGTTTTATGTCTTTTCTCTTTGATTTTGTATGTATTGGACTTAAATAGGGAAAGCAGAGGAATTGAACTAAAAAGAAAAGTGCTGGAAGAAGAATACCTACGAAACACAGGACCCATGTCGAGTAACACTAATCAGGAGTCAAAGAGCACCTTCATTTCACAGGACACATCCAACTTTCTCTCACACAGAGTTGCGAGAGACTTGCGTCTAGCGGATGGGTGTCACGACCCGAGCTGGGACACCAGACCAAGACACGGGACCTAGAACCATGAATGGATCCAAGTGGACCTATTGTGTGAACATAAGAACTAAATATCATATATTAAAGCGAAACTAATAATTTAAACATGAATAAGAGGAAGTCGGAATAACACAATGTATTATCGAACAATAACATCACAATGTTGAATATCAAGATGAACATACTGGTCTATGCCTGAAAAGCCTCTACTAACTGATGAGATAGTAGGACAAGCCCCCAGTTATCTCCAAGTCTGAAACAAAATGATAAAACCAAACTGAAATGATAGACAGCCTTGAACAATGAGGACTTACCCAAGGCTGGGATGAACTGAGCCGATAAGGGAAAGCAAGCTATCAGTGACACTGAACTGGATCACCTGAACCTATATCATGAAATGTTATAGCATAGGGTATGCGGTCAGTACATTGAATGTACTAAGTATGTAAGTTACGTAAAACATGATTAGTAAATGTTAACTGAAATCATGCATATAAATATAAATTATTAGATCACGACAGTAAGGACCACATGATGAAAACTGAATCTGATACATACATAGTCATAAGATGATTATCATAACTTAACATAATGACCTAAGATTTAGGAATAGAAACCATATGACTTGTCATAGCAGAAATCGTAAATAAAAGCTCATAAACTGATCATTGGGTCAGATCTACTATAAAATATAGTATCGTGGGTCGTGAACATGAGTAGCTGAAATCATGAGGAAAATGGGGGAATCGTCATAAAAAATACCATCTAGATAGAGCTTATGTGATGCCCTAACTATCACAATCAAGTGGGCAGACCCATCCAAAACCTTGTCAAGGATAAGGACGATACCATGATATTGATATCAAGATGAGGCCCCTTTGGGGTAGGATAAAACTAAATTGAGAGGCCCAAGCATGTAACCTATACCTATATTAGTGCGCAGTTCTGAGACCAGGGACATTGGACCCCAATCCTGCTTGGTGCTAGACACTACTCCCAAAAACATGCATAGTACTCCCATTGTTTTTCAACGAAACATAAATCATAATTACATGCATAATCTTAAATCTAAACATTGGGATTCTTGTCTCCAAAACCTATCATATTCTGCATTGGGAGTCTTGACTCCAAAACATATGATAAGCTGATCTTATTAGCCTTGGCTAAATCATGAAAACAGGCATAACTTTTATTGGCTTGCCCAAATCTTAAAATCATACATACTTGAAATAGACTTCATAAGTCAAAATCATGGATTCATGCATGGAAAATTTATAAATATTCATTCATGCTAGATATCTCATCATACCTAAAATCATGAATCATAGGCTTCACTTTTCATAAAACATGCATAATAGGGCATAATTTCTAATTACTTGAAATCATGAATTTGTAATCAAATTATGTATATAATCTGCCCATTAAAATTAAAACATGCTTTAGAAAATGAGGGGATTAGACCCATAAACACATCATAGAGAATTGCATAGCAATGGGGCTAAAACCCTACAAATCCATATACTTGAATTAGAACTTAAATTCATGAACTTGAGAAGAAATTTGGGCATGAGAGTGAAAGGAAACTCTCATTCATTGCCCTAAATACCTGGGTAAACTGATTCTCAAACTATCATCGAAAGCCCAAGAGAATTGGCGAAGAAATTGGGAGAGTTCTAGCTTGATCTTGAAGAGGGTTCTCAATATTTTTCATTTATGGGAGCCTAATGACTTGAGATAGGCTAAACCCTCTTAAAACACTCATTTTAGGGCTTAAAACGATGTCATTAAAGAGTTAGGAGCTTAGGAATTACAAAATTATCCTTAAAGATTCAATAGAAAAATGTCCACTACCAGTAGTAACGACTTATACCACGAGTCGTACCTAGAAACCACGACTCATGGTTTCCTCTTGTTGTCACCACTGTTCTCATGCCTAACTCCTAGAATATCCCAACGGGTCATACGTTGTGACGACGGTCGTTGAACCCATCCGTTGTTGCTGCTTCCATCTTTTCATCTTCTTCCCACGGGTACAAACCACTACTGATTGTTTCCTATAATAAGTCGTATCGTGACTCATATCATCACACCTAGAAACCCCCCAAAAAAACAAAGACTCCTGACTATGACCTGTTACAGGGACCTATGAGTCATATTGTGACCCATCGTCCCGAGCCTTCTTTTGTAGATGCGGACCATGGATCATAACCATGAGTCGTACCTTCCTACCATGACCCATGATATGATCTTGTGATTTGGGAGAATAGATTCCAAAACTAAACCACGGTTCATCCCATGACCCGTTACTCCAGACCACGACTCATACAACGAGTCATTCTAAGAAAATTTCCAGACTTTTCCTACTGAATATATTTCAAATCCTGAATCTAGTATTAAGATGTTTTGGGGAGTTACATTATCTCCCCTTTGGCAACATTTGTCCTTGAATGTGGATTAAGCATACCGAAGGGCTAGGGAAAGAGCTGAAATTCAAAAACTGAAAACCTGATTCTTAAAACTAGTGGAGTGAAACACTCCCGACTTATATACATGACTGAACTGAATTCATGAAACAAACATGCTTGAAATGACATGAAAGGAACTTAGAGACATGAACTTAACATGAAACTGAATAGAGTACTAAGGAGGAAACCGATACCTTATGTTGGAACTGAACCGGAAGGGAAAAGATGCGAGTATCTGGCCATCATATTTCCTTCGGCTTCCCATGTTGCTCCCTCAACAAGTTGGTTCCTCCATAAAACTTTCACTGAAGATACTTCCTTGTTCCTCAATTTACGAACCTAACGATCATGGATCTCAATCGGAACCTTTTCATAGGTACGTCTATCCTTCATACCTATGCTCTCCACTGAAATTTCTAAGACCGAGTCATATATGCATTTCTTTAGTAAAGATACATGGAAAACTAGGTGTATCGAAGCTAGCTCTGTTGGTAGCTCCAACTCATACGCCACCTTACCAACTCGCCTCAGAATCCTATAAGGACCAACATATTGGGGACTAAGCTTCCCTTTCTTCCCGAACCTCATTACTCTCTTCATGAAAGAAACCTTCAGAGACACCCAATCATCAACCTCAAACTCAAGCTCTCTCTGTCTAACATCTGCATAAGACTTCTGAAGACTCTAAGTTTTCTTCTACCTTTCCCTAATAAGCTGGAAATTCTCCACGGCCTCATGAACTAAATTTGTCCCTATCAATGTAGCCTCACGTACCTCGAACCATCCAATAGGTGACCTACATCTCCGTCTATAAAAAGCCTCAAATGGAGCCATCTAAATGCTGGAGGGGTAACTGTTATTGTAAGAAAACTTGATAAGAGGCAAGTGATCATCCCAACTACCCTTAAAATCAATCACACATGCACTCAACATATCCTCAAGAGTTAGAATGGTCTTCTCAACCTGACTATCTATTTGTAGGTGAAAAGTTATGCTAACCTTTACCTGAGTACCAAGTACCTTCTGAAATGATCTCCAAAACTATGAGGTAGATTGAGTACCTCTATCTAAGATGATGAACAAGGGGAATCCATGCAGCCAAACTAACTTCAAAATGTAAATTCTAGCATAATCCTCAGTTGAAATGGTAGTTTTAACTGGTAAGAAGTGAGCTGATTTGGTCAACCTTTCCACAATCACCCATATAGAGTCATACTGTCGGCATGTATAAGGTAAACCCATAATAAATTCCATATTAATATCTTCCCACTTCCAAGTACAAATACTAATCTCCTAAAGCACACCCCCAAGTCTCTGATGCTTAATCTTCACCTGGTGGCAATTCGGGCACTTAGCCATGAACTCCGCTACGTCCTTCTTCATGCCATTCCACCAATAGACTTCCCATAGGTCATGGTACATCTTGGTGTTGAATGGGTGGATATAATACCGAAATCCATGAGCCTCACCGAACATCCTCTTTCTCAAGTCATCAATAGTTTGCACGCACAATCGACTCTGATATCAAAGTACACAATTTCCCCCTTAGAAGAAGACTCCACCTTCTAATTCTGGATAGCTTTCTTTAGCATTACCAAGATAGGATCCTCATCTTACTTAGCTTTGACCTGGGTTACCAATAAAGATTCTGACCCATTCTGATTAATGACAGCACCATCCGCTGAATCTATAAGACAAACCCTCAAATGAGCAAGCCTGTGGATATCCTTATCTAATTCCTTCCTCCGATTATCAACATGATACATGCTCTCTATGGACAACCTGCTAATAGCATCCGCCACTACACTGGTTTTTCCCAGATGATAAAGGACGCTCATGCCATAGTCCTTGAGAAGCTCTGGCCATCTCCGTTGTCGCAAATTCAGGTCCTTCAATATGAAAACATACTGAAGGCTCTTATGTTCCATGAACATATCCAAATGCACCCCAAACAAGTAGTGCCTCCAAATCTTCAATGCAAAAACCACAGTTACCAACTCTAGGTCATGCCTCGGGTAATTCTTCTCATGAGTCTTAAGTTGTCTGGAGGCATACACAATGACCTTACCATGCTGCATCAACACGCAACCAAGTCTAACCCTAGAGGCATCACAATACACAACAAAACCATCTGTGCCCTTTAGTAGGGTCAAATCTGGGGTGGAAGTGAGTCGAGTCTTTAACTCTTGAAAACTCTTCTCACAACCGTCCGACCACTAAAATTTGACCTTTGTCTGGGTTAATTTAGTCAATAGTGCTTATATGGATGAAAACCTCTCAAGAAATCTCCTGTAGTTGCCAGCTATACCCAAAAAGCTCCTAATATTTGAAGGACTAACTGGTCTAGGCCAATTCTTCACCGCCTCTATCTTTTGAGAGTCCACCTGCACACCTTCACTAGAGACCACATGACTCAAAAATGATATTGAGTTTAACCAAAACTCACACTTGCTGAATTTAGAAAATAGTTGGTGATCCTTGAGAGCCTACAACATGATCCTCAAATGAGCAGCATGCTCCTTCTCGCTCTAAGAGTATATGAAAATATCAGCTATGAAGACAATCACGAACATATCTAAATACTGCTTGAACACCCTGTTCATCAAGACCATAAAAGGTGCAGGAGAATCCGTTAGTTAAAAAGAAATAGCTACGAACTCATAGTGACCATAACTAGTCCTAAAGGCTGTCTATGGAATGTCTCTCTCTCTAACTTTGAGCTGATGATAGCTGGATCTGAGGTCTACCTTCGAGAAGCACTTAGCACCCTGAAGTTGGTCAAACAAGCCATCAATCCTAGGGAGGGGATACTTATTATTGATTGTTACCTTGTTCAACTGTGGATAATCAATGTACATTCTAAGGGAACCATCCTTCTTCTGAACAAAGAGAAATAGATCACCCAACAGGGATTTACTTGGCCTAATAAATCCTTTATCTAGGAGATCTTTAAACTGATCTTTCCACTCCTTTGGCTTGGGTGGAGCCATTCGGTAAGGAGGAATGGATATAGGCTGCGTATCAGGGATAAGGTTAACTCTAAATTCAATCTCTCGCTTGGGAGGGACTCCAGGTAGATCATCTGGAAACACCTTTGGATACTCACATACTATAGGAACTGGCTAAAGAGTCGGGGTCTTAGACGTCGCATCCTTAACCTAAACTAGATGGTACACACAACCTTTAGAAATCATCTTACTGGCCTTGAGATAAGAAATAAAGCAACCTACAGGCATAGCTAAACTACCTTTGAATTCTAGGACTAGCTCGCCTGGATATTAGAACTCTATTGTATGGGTTCTACAATTTACTAAGGCATAACATGCATGCAACCAATCCATACCGAATATAATATCAAAATTGGTCATGTCTAACTCTACTAGATTCGCTGAGGTGACTTTCTGAAGGACTATGATAGGGCAATTTTTGTATGCCCATCGAGCGATAGCTAAGTCACCGAGTAGAGTAGAGACTGAGAAGGGTTCTAATAGGATTTCGAGACCGACTCCAAAACTAATGGAAACCTAAGGAGTTACAAAAGATAAGGTATCCCCTAGATCTAACAATGCATACACATCAAGATGGAATACTCGTAACATACCAGTGACCACATCTGGAGAGACATCCTGCTCCTGACAAAATGAGAAAGCATAAAATCTCTTCTGACGCTGACCACCTCCTACAATAATGGACGTGCCCTACTGAGCTGAGCATGCTGGTGGAGCTAGTGAACTAGTGGCTGGGTCACGACCTCTACTATGGCCCTATCTAGCTGAAGGGCAATCTCTGAGCAGATGTCCAGGCTTCCCACACCTAAAACACGTACTTGAACCCATTAGACACTCTTCAGTGTACCTCCTACCACAACTCCCGCAAACTAGAAACTACGCTCTCTGTACATGCTCCACTAACCCTTAGAGCATGATGCTCTACCCCTCTAATCATTCCTAGGTCTGGACAAAACACTGGCAGATGATGGCGTTGGGGCTACCGACCTATGGTGGAATTGATGGTGATGTCCTCCACTGAACCTCTGCTGGAACTGTCCATAACTCCCTGTCTTGGCCCTCTTGGTCTCTCTCTCCTTCTCTTTCATCTTCTCTGCCTCTATCTACTGGGCGTATATGACTAACTTCGAGAAATCTAAGTCACTTTTCAACATAGCATTCCTGCACTCCTTAACCAGCGAATCTGATACTCCATTCATAAACTTTCTCATACAAGCCCTCTGATCTGTAACCATCTTTGACGCATACTTAGACAGACGGGTAAACTCCAAGGCATACTCTTGGAAAGTCCTCTGCTGCTGCTTTAGTTTGACGAACTCTGCCGCCTTTTCCTCCCTCAACTCTCTAGGGAAGAACCTATCCAATAAGGTAGTCACAAACTCATCCCAACTCACAGGTACTGCTCCCACTCCCCTGCTATCCTTCCACTAGCGAAACCACATGTATGCAACCCCCTTTAGCTGATAGGAGGCTAAATCTGCACTCTCCTCTCTCATCAACTCCATTATCTAGGTGATCTTCTACAGCTCCTCAAGGAACTCATGCGGGTTCTCATCTACCTTGGACCCAATAAACTTAGGTGGGTTCATCCTAAGAAAATCTCGCACCCTCGCTGCTACTCATTTCCATTCTAAGGAACATGGTAGTGCTTGCTAGTTCAACTTAGTGGTCATGGCCTGTGGAAACATCTAAAATGCCGCTCTAAACTCGGCATGAGTGACTTGCTTGGGCAATGGAACAATTGGTGCTGGTGGGGCATGCTGATGCCCATCTCAATTGCCATTATCATGGCCATTTCCACTGCCATTCCTTCTACCATTCACTCGGCGTGGAGGTATGTTTCTACAAATGCGTACAATATGAGTTAGAGGAATAGAGAAGTACTTTATCACACAACATAGATCATGAAAGAAGGGAAATTTCCTAAAACATGTTGTAGCCTCTTCCCCATAAGTGTGGCGTGCTCCACCCCCATGGAAAGACTCTTCTTAATGTGGCTTTTTGACACACTAGGACACTCTAAATCTTTGCTCTTATACCAAATTTGTCACAACCCGAGCTGGGACTCGAGATCGAGACACTCGACCAAGAACCACAAAAGGTTCAAAGTCGACCCATGGCATGAACATAGCAACTAAAGAGCATATATTAAAGCGGAAACTACAACTTAAACATATATAAGTGGAAGTCGAAATAACATAATGTATATCGAACAATAAAAGCAGATCTCAAACTAAACATACTAGTCTATGTCTGAAAAGCCTCTACTAACTGATGAGATGCTGGGACAAGCCCCTACCTATCTCCATGTCTGAAACAAATGACAACATCAAACTGAAATGGTAGATGCCCTCGAAAATTGAGAACTCACCCATGGCAGGGCTGAACTAAGTCAATAAAGGAAAGCGAGTTGTTGGAATGACTGAACTGGATCACCTGTACCTATATTATGAAATGATATAGCATAGGGTATGCGGTTAGTACATTGAATATACTAAGTATGTAAGGTAAGTAAAACATTCTTAGTAAATGTTAACTAAAATCATGCATATAAATATAAAACATTAGATCATGAGAGTAAGGACTGCATGCTGAAAACTGAATTTGAGACATACAGTCATAAGTTGATTATCATAACTGAACATAGTGACCCAAGATTTAGTAATAAAAATCATATGACTTTTCATAGCTGAATAATAAATAAAAGCTCATAAACTGATCATTGGGTCAAATTTGCTGTAAAACATAATATCGTACGTCGTGAACATGAGTAGCTAAAATCATGAGGAACAATGAGAGACTCATCATAATTGACACAATCCAGATAGAGCTTACGTGATGCCCCAACTATCACACTTAAGTGGGCAGAGCCATCTAAAACCTTGTCAGGGCTATGGACGATACCATGATATTGATATCAAGCTAAGGAACCTTGGGGGCAAGGTAAAACTTTATTGAGAGGTCCCAAACATGAAAAATATACCTACAATGGCGTGTAGTTATGAGACCGTGGACATTGGACACGAAGCCCTTCTTGGTTCTAGACACTACTCCCAAAAACATGCATAGTGCTCCAATAGTTTTTCAATGAAGTTGAAATCATAATTATATGCATAGCCCAAAATATAAACATTTGGAGTCTTAACTCCAAAACATATCATAAGCTACATAAAGAGTCGTGACTCCAAAACACATGATAAACTGATCTTATAAGCCTTGGCTAAATCATAAAAACATACTTAACTTGTGTGGGCTTGCCCAAATCTTAAAATCATGCATACTTGATATAGACTTCATAAGTCAAAATCATGGATTCATACATAGGAAATTTATAAACATTGATTTATGCTAGATATCTCATCATACTAGAAATCATGAATCATAAGCTTGACTTTTCATAAAACTTGCATAATAGGGCATAATTTTTAATAATTTTAAACCATGAATTTGTAATCAAATTGAGTATATAATTTGCCCATTAGACTTAAAATATTTTTTAGAACATGAGGGGATTAGACCAAACACATCATAGAGAATTTCATAATAATGGGATAAAACCTTACAAATCCATATACTTGAATTAGAACTTGAATTCATGAACTTGAGGAGAAATTTGGGAATGAGATTAGAATGAAACTCTCATTCATAGCCCTATATACCTGGGTAAAGTGATTCTCAAACTATCCTTGAAAGTCCAAGGGAAATGGGGATGAAATTGAGAGAGTTCTAGCTTGATCTTAAAGAGGGTTCTTAATACTTTGCATGCATGGGAGTCTAATGATTTGAGATAGGATAAAACCTCTTGAAACACTCCTTTCAGGGCTTAAAACAATGTCTTTAAAGAGTTAGGAGCTTAGGAATTACAAAAATACCCTTAAAGATTCGACAAAAAAATACCCATTTCCAGTCGTAACGACTCATACCACGAGTTGTACCTTGAAACCATGACTTGTGGTTCCCTCTCATCGCCACCATAGTTCTCATGCCTAAATCTTGGAATGTCCCAACAGACCCAAACAACGGGTCGTACCTTCTGACGACGGATTGTTGAGCCCATCCATTACTACTGTTTCCAACTTCTCTGTTGCTTCCCACGGGCACAAACCACAACTTGTTGTTTCCTACAAAGATTCATACCACGAATCATACCATCTAGCCTAGACAACCCAGAAACAAATGATGACTCCTGACCACGGCCCATTACAGGGACCTATGAGTCGTACAATGACTCGTCATCCCAGGACTTCTTATGC
>JACEIK010005103.1:95541-106185 GCA_018107945.1 Datura stramonium | reverse complement strand
CGGTTAAGAGAATCTCCCACTGTTCTTCATGAATTATGCAAGCTATGATTATTGATTTTAACTCATGTCATGCTAAATAAAGCTCTTATCTTATGATTACAATTATGTTGGCATTACGAATGTTTTGAAAACCTTTGAGTTCTACATTATATTATGATGTTTACAATTTGAGCATCATGTCCTACTCTTATGATTATTTTGAATCTCATATATGTTTTAAATGTCCATTTTTATTACCTTGCATACTCAGTACATTCCACGTACTGACTGTATACTTTCTATGTTGTATCGTTTCATGATACAGGTCCCTGTTCTCCGGCTCATCCTCACCCATAGGTAATTAAGATCCGCTCTCAGTGCTCTTGGTGAGTCTTCATGTTTCGAGGGTTGTATATTCGTCCTTTATATTGTTCTTTCAGTTTCTGGATGTTGGATTAGTTGAGTATCTTGTCCCATCAATCCGTCCTTCATGTTTAGAGGCTTATTAGACTACAAGTTCTAAGCAACCGCACTATATACGTCTTGAATTGCTTTTTTTCCTTATTCTATGTCATGATTACGTTCTTTATGTTATGTATTCCGCTCATGTGTTTGAATTAGATGTATTCTCATGCTATAGGTTGACTTGGGGTCTCTGGGGCTCCTTGTCTCGTGTCTACGATCCGGGTGTACATCTGGGTCGTGACAAACTTGGTATCAGAGCCTTAGGTTTATGTGTCCTACGGAGTCTAAAAGTCGCGTTAAGTAGAGTTTTTTTCATAGGTGTGAAGTGCGCCACACTTATGAAGAAGAGGCGACTAGACGTTTAGGAAATGTTCCCTTCTTTCGTGATCTATGTCGTGCGATGAAAAGTCTCTCTAATCTTATAACTCGTGCTATACGCGTGTGCAGAAGCATGTCTTCTCAGAACAACGATGGGAATTAGTCCGCACCACAAGCTCCAATAGATACCATGCAACTTACTGATGTGGAGCTCGGAGCCGCTCTCAGGGTGCTAATGCAAGCTATGATCCCCCAGCTTAGCCAGCAGGCCGTCACACCATTAAACCCTATTGGGGAGGCAACAACTATTAGGATTCAAGGACTCATGAAGGAAAACCCACCGGAGATTGGTGACTTGAGTGTGGTCGAGAAGTGTAGAGGGAGCGGGAGAGGAAACAAGAGGCTCAGGGCCGAAAACCCTGGGAGATATATGCAAGGGAAGAGTTGTGGGAGCTACTCTCAAGCCCATCAAAAGTCTCTAGCCCGAGTTCATAAGTACAAGCCTCAGGTGAGAGAGATTACTTACACAATTTGTGGGCGCTGCGGAATGCATCTCCAAGGGGAGTGCTTGGCAGGTTCAGATGTTTTCTTCTATTGTAGTTATCCTGGTCATAAACGTCGGATATGGTGCAGGAAGCCCAATTATTAACCAACCCAGAAGTGTGGCAAATCCCATGGTTATTTTGTGATTTTCGATCCATTTTCCTAGATTGAACCTTCTCGTATCATTACTCTATTATTAATAACTTGCGAAAGTGTATAATATCATTTTCGAGGTAACATAATAAAGATTGGGTGAGATTTTTATTTTGAACAATTCAAAGTGTTAGGGGTTGACCCAAGTCAACGATGCAGGTTGTTAGCTTGAAATTGGGTTCCGAAAGCTTGGTTGGTTCTGCATGGTGAGCCATTAGTCCGTGGGTAGGTTGCAGGGATTACGCGGTGATTCAAAAGTGATTTGAACCTTTGATGGAAGTTGAGATACTTGAGGAAGCTAGATGTAACCGTGGACGGTTTGGGGTAAAACAACCCTGTGTGGACAACTTGATGGTTCCAACAGGTCTGGAGCGGGCATCCAAACTGGAAGGCGTAATTGGGTATTACCGGAGAATTGTTAGGAGATTTTAATCAATTGCGGTCTCATTGACTAGGCTAACTCATAAAAATAAATAAAATAAAGTTCCAATGGTCAAAGGCTTGTGAGAAAAGCCTTCAGGAATTGAAAACCCCACTCACTTCAGCACTAGTGTTGACTTTACTCGAGGGTACTAATGGCTTAGTTGTATATTATGATGCTTTGAGAGTCGGACTGGTATGTGTGCTGATGCAGCATGGGAAACTAATAGCATATGCCTCTCGACAGCTGAAAGTTCACGAAAAGAATTACCCGATCCATGATATCGAGTTGGCCGCGGTGGTGTTCGCATTGAAGATATGGCAACATTACTTGTATGGGGTCCACATGTCCGTGTTAACAGATCACAAGATCTTGCAATATGTGTTCATGTAGAAAGATCTCAATCTTTTGCAAAGGAGGTGGTTAGAGTTATTAAAAGACAACGACATGAGTGTTTTTTACCACCCGGGCAAGGTTAATGTGGTGGCGGATGCACTTAGTAGGCTCTCTATGGAGAGTGTGTCCCACGTGGATGAGGGAAAGAAGGAGTTGGTGAGAGATGTCCACCGACTTGCAAGGTCAGAGGTTAGATTGATCGAATCGACCCATGGCAGCGCTGTTGTTCAGAATGGATCAGAATCTTCCTTGGTGGTTGATGTCAAATCTAAAAAAATGAGGATATGATTTTAAGGAAGCTGAAGGAAGCAGTGCGGAGTCAAAAGGTGGAGGTTTTCTACCAAAGGGGAGATGGTGTGTTATGATACCAGGGTCGCCTATGTGTCCTAGACATTGATGAATTGAGAGTTCGGATATTGCATGAGGCACATGGTACCAGATATTCTATCCATCCGGGATCCACGAATATGTATCGGGACTTGTGAGAAATCTATTGGTGGGATGGTATGAAGAAGGATATTGCAGAGTTCGTAGCCAAATGTCCAAATTGTTAGCAAGTAAAAGTCGAGCATCAAAGGTTGGGAGGCTTACTTCAGGGTATTAGCATTCCTACCTAGAAGTGGGAAGAGATCAACATGGACTTTATAACAGGTTTGTCCCGCACTCGAAGACACTATGATTCCATTTGAGTGGTGGTAGACAGGTTAACCAAGGCTGCACACTTTCTACCGGTCAAGACCACGGATTCAGCGGATGATTATGCCAAGTTGTATATTCGGGAGTTGGTTCGACTTAATGGAGTGCCATTGTGTATTATTTCAGACCAAGGTACTCAGTTTACCTCCAAGTTTTGGCTGTCTTTTCAAAAGGTACTTGGGACTCAAGTCAAGCTCCGTACAGCCTTTCATCCGTAAACGGATGGCCAAGCCAAGCTAACAATCTAGACTCTTGAGGATATGTTGAGGGGATGTGTTATGGATTTTAAAGGTAGTTGGGATGATCGTTTTCCCTTAATCGAGTTTTCTTACAATAACAACTATCATTCTAGTATCCAGATGGCACCGTTTGAGGCTCTTTATGGGCGAAGGTGTAGATCGCCCATCGGATGGTTTGAGGTTGGTGAGGCAGCCATAATAGTACCTGATTCGATTCATGGGGCCATGGTGAAGGCCCAGTTGATAAGGGATCGGTTGAAAACCGCTCAGAGTCATCAAAAATTGTATGCTGATGTGAGGAGAAGGGATCTGGAGTTTGATGTGGACAACTGGGTATTTCTCAAGGTATCTCCCATGAAGGGAGTCATGCGGTGTGGACAGAAAGGGAAACTCAGTCCTCGATATGTTGGCCCCTACCGAGCGGTGAGAAGGGTTGGTAAGGTGGCGTATGAGTTGGATTTGCAATAAGAGTTATCTTCAGTACATGTCGTGTTTCATGTGTTGCTTTTGAAAAAGCGTTTGGGAGATCCAGCTTTAGTGATTCCGGTTGACAGTATTGGTGTAAAAGACAGCCTCAGCTACGACGAAGTTCCGGTGGAAATATTAGATTGTCAAGTACGTAAGCTAAGGAACAAGGAAGTAGCCTCAGTTAAGGTTTTATGGAGAAACCAGCATGTTGAGGGAGCTACGTGGGATGTCGAAGCAGATATGATGGCTAAATACCCACATTTATTCTCTACCGGCTCAGTTCCGACTTGAGGTATCAGTTTTACTCTATGATTCTATCTAGTTTCCATGATTAGTTCATGTGTGCAAGTTTCTTTTATGTGTATGGATGTGTATGTGAAGCATGAGATCAGTTCAGCTACGTGGTTCTATTCGGAGGTAGTCATTCCGTGAAAATTTCGGTTAAAATGATCAATATTTGGCTATGATAATTGTATCTCTCTGATTTTATCTTGCTTCTAACATTCGAGAATGAATGTTCCCAAGGGGGAGATATCGTAATACCCCGGAAGTGCGTAGGAGTAGACCCGGAAGTGAAAAGTTGAAAACTGCAGAAAATGAGGGAAAATATCTCAGGACAAGTCAAGGTACAATCGTGGGAAGGAATTGGGTTCTTCAGGTGGCGTACAATGGGCGTCCCAATGACCCGTTGGGAGAAACCACGAGTCGTTGGTTGTGGCCGTGGTTGGAGGATTGAGTTTTCTAGTAGGCTTGACGGGGGGAAACAATGATTTGTTGTTTGTAGTGACGAGTCGTTGTGTGACCCGTTGGAAGATGAGATGCCAAGATTCTGGTGGCAAACCACGGATGATGTAACGAGTTGTTGTTTGAAAGGACGGGTCATCCTGACCATCCGTTGGTTTGTTCCGAGAAAAGACTTTCAGCAGTCAATTTAAAGAGGGACACGAAGGGTCGTTGGTGGTTCCCACGACCCGTTGGTACCACCCGTGGGTTCCATCTGGTCAGTTTTCAGGGCAGGTTCATTAAGGGTATTTTTGAATTTTTCACGATATAAGGCCCTAAACTACGTCATTTTTGCTTGGAAAAGCTGGGTTTTTAAGAAAATAATCCTTCCTAAACTCTCATTCATGCATGCAAGGATATTGATAGGTGAACTAAGGGGATTTCAAGCTTTTCACTTTAATTCTTTCAATTTTATTCTTGGGCTTCTAAGAAGGGTTAGAATTTGATAGTTCCAGGTATGTAAGGATATCAATGGGTGATTTCTTCCACACCCATGCTCCTATTCCTTGATTTTATTCAAAAATTTATTTAAAAACTCATGGGGATTTTGTAACTGTTTTATAAAAATCTAGTGATTTAATTATGGGCTTGGTGATTTTGAAATATTATGATAATCTACTGATTTTGATCATCTTATGAGATTTAAATTAATTATAACATTGTTGATTTTGAATTTCCAAGAACTTAAGCTTGATTATGCTTGCCCCATGATGAATCGATTTATGATCTATTTCTTTATTGATGTTCTTGACAAGCCCAACATGAATTATGATTTAAATTGAAAATTTATCATGTTATCTATTATGATCTTATTAAATTCGAGCTATATACATGATCTACAAGTATGTATGTATTTTATTAATCATAAATTATGTTTTTGACCGACTCACAGGCCTTACCTCATGGCTAGTTTACTTATCTACACGTATGCTTCTAATTATCATGACTTAACTAGCCATGAATTCATGCATGACATACTATGAGCACTATATATATGTTTTTGGAGTAGTATCGAACATTGAGTAGGTTCGGGGCTCACGATTAAGCCCTGGATCTCATGAACTACATACCACCGTAGGTATGTTGGGACCCCTTTCATGTTTGTCCTTGGCCCAAATGGACCCTTCTCATGTGTGATCACGCCTTTCATGGTTCCTACCCTTGGCAAGGTACGAACACCCTTCCGACTAGGGTTATAAGTCGGGTTTCATGTGTGCTCATATGGGGTATGTCGGTTAAGAGAATCTCCCACTATTCTTCATGAATTATGCAAGCTATGATTATTTATTTTAACTCATGTCATGCTAAATAAAGCTCTTATCTTATGATTACAATTATGTTGGCATTATGAATGTTTTGAAAACCTTGAGTTCTACATTATATTATGATGTTTACAATTTGAGCATCATGTCCTACTCTTATGATTATTTTGAATCTCATATATGTTTTAAATGTTCGTTTTTATTATCTTGCATACTTAGTACATTCCACGTACTGACCGCATACTTTCTATGTTGTATCGTCTCATGATACAGGTCCTAGTTCTCCGGCTAATCCCCACCCGTAGGTAGTTCAGATCCGCTCTCAGCGCTCTTGGTGAGTTCTCATGTTTCAAGGGTTGTATGTCGTCCTTTATGTTGTTCTTTCAGTTTCTAGATGTTGGATTAGTTGGGGAGGTGTCCCATCAATCCGTCCTTCATGTTTAGAGACTTATCAGACTACAAGTTATAAGCAGCCGCATTGTATAAGTCTTGAACTGCTTTTTTCCTTAAGCTCTGTTATGATTACATTCTTTATGTTAAGTCTTTTGATCATGTGTTTGATTTAGATGTATGCTCATTCCATGGGTTGACTTGAGGTCTCTCGGGGCTTCTTGTCCCGTGTCTATGATCCGGGTGTACGTCTGGGTCGCGACAAATGACTTGTGGTGTGCTCGGCGACTCATGGTGACTGGTCGTTAGGGACACTGCTAAAACATTTGTCCTTCAAACCAATCATTAACCATGACCCACTTGACGTCTCGTGGTCCTACCCGTGGTCAGCCTCAAATCCAAAACTCAATCAAGTCCAACCTTCTCCCCACGAGTCACTCAACGACTCGTGGTGTACCCAACGGGTCACTGGATGACTCGTCCTATGACCTGGTGCAGAAAATCCTATTTTGTCTGTTTCAACTCCTGGATCTGAACTTAGAGCTTTCGGGGTATTACAACCAGTCATCTCGCCAAGGTGCTAGTCAAAATTCTGCACTTCTGGGACCTAGCACGCCACTTCTGCTAATGTACCAGAGTGTTAGAAAATTTTCCAAGTTCAGAATCTCTCTGGTGCGCCGCTCCACTCAATTCGCCAAGGTGTTGATCAACAGTTCTTCTGAAGTTCGAGGTTTGGCGCGCCACGCTAGCCGTTGCACCAACCTGAGCATAATTTTCTCTAAAGTTTGTTGGTTGGCACGCCACTCTAGTTATTTCACCATACTAAAGTTTCGTGAATTCTTCCTTCTTCATGCCTTGGACCATTTTTGGGTCTTTTCCATGTGTTACCTGCTAAAATCATCTAAAAATACTTGTTAGCTCATTTAACACACATTCATGAAGTTATGCATTTTATAAGGATAAACCTCTCAAAACATGATAAAAGATGGATAAAAATATGGCAAATGGATATAAGAATATGCCCAACATCAGTGGCACTTGTGAAATGCAAGTGCTACTTGTGGCACACATGTCGCTTGTCATTCCTCATACAAATTGCTTTAAGTTCAAATCCTCCATCATCTTTATTTCAAAAGAATGCCTGTACATAAGAGAAAAAGACATAAAATCCTTCTAAATTACATTAAAACGAGGCAATAACTCATTCTTAAGAGCTAGATTAGTTGGTAAATTACCAACTCATCAGCTATAAGTATTAACAGCATAGAAGTTGGTTCTAAAAAGAAGATTATCAACATGGAAGCTACTATTATGTGGGAAGACAGACTTCAGGAGCTTAGGGAGATTAAAGATACTACAAAAGTATAGATGAAGTCTCATGGAGCTGCTATGGGTTTGTCATCATCAAAAATAAAAAAAATTGTTTAAACACAAAAATCTATGAATCTACAATCAAGATCTTGTGAAGCTATGTCAAATTTTTGATAATTGACAAACTATGTACAAGTTACATTCACATGCTAAATAAGAAAAATATAAGTATCAAGAACCAGGTCCTCATGATCTCCAAATAGAAGAGAAAAACAAAGAATTACTACCAAAGAAATTTATCAGATAATTAGTTTCTTTGAGGAGAGAAGGAGACTATCGAGGGGACAAGATTAAGACAGTTCACGTGTGCACAAAATTTCCATGAAGGATTTCAATATGGGAGTATTATAACTCTATAAGGTACTAGAAAGTCATATAAGCAAAGTTACCATAAACTTGCCTATGAAATTAGTTTCAAAGAATGAGAAGCCCCATGCATGTCAACAAGAGGAAGACCAAGTAAAATTAGGATTGGATTCTTTGAAGTCTTGAATCAAACCTAACTTGGATTGGAGATCTAGAAGATGGTGATTTACTTCTATACAAACAACACGTCAATCAAACTTTGATGTTTGACTACACCTAAAGACAGAGTCAGAGTAATTCCCAGTTCTACCCAAAGAGTCTCGAAGAAAAAGCTACTGCTGCAACAAAGAACTTGTTTCTATCACGTTTTATCCATATGATTTTTTTAGTTTGTAATAGCTAGTTTCTTGAAGTTGTTTCGAGGCAGGATCTTGATTACATTCTTTTAGATTGTAGCAGGTGTTGTCTTCAGTGTAATGGGTAGAAGAATAGGTGTACAAAGGGAATAGAACAGGTGATTGTTGAAAACAATTTCTGGTGTTATAAGGATGGTTCTAACCCCTAAACTATAATGGGAAGTTGGGTTGTGGCTTTTGATTCCAAAGGAAAGGGAGTTTCCACGTTAATACTTGTATTGATTTACTTTTTTTCAGCAATTTATCTTCTTGCATAGTTATTCAAAAAACCTAGTTCTTTGAATACGTAGGACGAAACTAATAGTTGTAATAATGATCCTAATCCTGTTAGAACTATGTGTTAGACACTATACAAAAACTAAATAATAGGACCAGGTCCTCCATAATACATCACCCAACCAAGCTTCCATGCAGTGCATGGTAACTATCAAAATCATAACTCATCATAATTCAATAAAATCTGTCGCCTCTTCTCTTTTGTTATTCCAAAGGGTGAAAATAAAGGAAAAGGATAAAAGAGTAAGCAAATAGTGACACTTTTAAATAAAAGTCACTAATAGCATCTATTTATCTCATGCAAAAGCGATTATAGATTCTGAATAACAAAATAATTACCGCTACGTTTTGGCCATCATTTGATGCTTATCATTGGTATCTTCGTAAGAAAATAGGCCACATCTCCAAGTAAATGATAAAGGGACAAAAAGAGTGCTTAGCCAAATGTAGTGGCCAAAGTGAAAAAGGAAGTAATAACAGTGAGTCAAGTTGGTCAGTCAACATGATATCCCCTTACCTATGGAGTATGGACCATCAACTTTACCTTTGAGTTTTTTGATCTGTTCTTTTAAGATATTCAACAAATGTGGTTTTCATTTTTAAAAAATAGAGGGTGCCACAAATCATTGGAACATTAAATGTAAAAGTTTAAAGGCGAATGATCATTGAATATAGGTTCCTCTTCTTACAAGAAAAGTATCTCTTTATGGGTTAGTTTGATCAAAGACTGAAAATTCCCTTTATAGATTTGAATGGGTAATTTTTAGAAGTTATCTAATGATTAGGTTTATATGTTCCCTAGCACAAATTCAAAAAAGCACTAAAGTAAAATTTATAACGTAAGGTTAATGAGACAATTTTGCCCCACATTATAAATCTTAGCTTAACCAGAATAATTTTACTATTATCTCTAAATTATACATTTTTCTTTTCTTCAGTTTAATTAGTTCTCTGCACCATAACAACTTAATCATCATAAAATATATAATGTTGAATACTAATCAAAATTTTCAATAATAAATTAAAATGATTTAGAATTTAATATTTGATAGTTTATTTAATTCATACATAAATAAAATTTATAGTAAAAAATAATATTGGAATAAATAGTTTAGTTTCTAGTTAAAGTAGGACTTGTGTGCACTATTACAAATAAGAGTGTTACTGCCTATTTTGTGGAGTGGAGAATTATGGATAAATTTGTTTTCCTTCAAATTTTGATATCAAAATCTCTATAATGTTGACAGAGACTCAAATAATTTTGCATTGGTGGGTAGTACCTCCAACATATACTGCTTTTCTCCCCAATGAAATATACATGCTTAACAATCATGTTGAGAAGAATTGAGAAAAATATTAAATGTTTAAAAAAGAGTAACCAAGTATGTAGAACAAGAAGAAGAATCTCTTCTCTATAAGTTGAATAGAAATAGGTCAAAAAGGTTAGTGGAAGTCAGTAACAAGTGCATTAATAATAATAAGTCTGTGATAAATACATTAATAACTGAAAGCTGATGATAAGTGTATCAATAAAATTAAAAATTGATAACAAATGCATAAAAAATTGGAAAAAAATGTTTCAACACAAAAAACGTACAATATTTGAAATTAGGGAAAAATGTTAAAAGACCAATTCAAAATTGAAATAAAAAACTAAAATTGTTTAGGAAATGATGTTTTATAGTTATTTATTCATATCTAAATAGGTTTTATAGTAAAATATTATATTAGAATAGGTTTGTTACTTTTTGGTTAAAGTAGATTTTGCATCAATACAAATAAAGGTACTGTTACCAATTTAGTATAGTGGAGAATTGCTGAAAGTTTTGTTTCCAATTTAGTATGAAAGCTTCTAAACTTTTGATAGAAATTTAAATAATTTTCGCTTTTGACAGACAGTAATTTGAACATGTAATGCCCATTGGGCCAATGATATATGAATGAAAAAAGAATTATATTCACAAAGATATTAAAAAGAAAAGAAAAACAAAACAAAATAACCTGAAAGACCCTTAATACTTTTTCCCATTTGTAATCTTACCCATATAATTCATGAATTTTTATCTAAACACTTGTATATGTTCCAAAGCTAGTATTTTAAACCCTTTTTACCATTGGTCATGCTTATGCGGCATATATGTTGCTCCGTGATATAAAGTGCA
>JACEIK010005103.1:0-79636 GCA_018107945.1 Datura stramonium | reverse complement strand
TTACCTAGGTGTAACGTGTGTGTTTTCATGGTGATCAATCATAAAAACAACCATAATTAAGAACGTAAGACAAAACAACAATTAATAACTTAAAACCAACACAAATTCACATAGTCACACTCATACCTTGTGGCTTCAACCCTAGAGGAAGGATTCTAGCCACTCAAGTTCGTATAATTACAAGAAAACATAATTAAAGTAACATACTTACAAGAATTTATAGAAGAGAAGATGAAATCTAAGAACCCTAGGTGAGTTCTCCCACTTCTCCCTTCACTCCTTGGTGGTTTTTCAGAAATATTATGTGACCCAATGTTTTTAGGACCTAAGGGACCTATTTATAGTAAATGAGAGGTGTACAAAATTATGCCCGCCATGGAATAGCTCCGTGGCACGAAGGTGAATGCACTAATTTACCTCCATGACACGGAGGTATCATGAAATCACACTAGAATAGTAATCCAAGCATGGAAATTATTTTTCATGCCATAAGGTCTGTGCTGATATTGGTTTCATAGGTTTTCATTGTGGTTGAGTTATTGAAGCGATATAACAACTTATAAAGCTTGAGACTATGTGGATAACATTAGGTAAGCTTCATACACAATGCTCCATTCGTATGTATATTGCTACATCCCGTAAGTTTCTATAGTTTAACCGACGCGTGCGTATTGATAACGTCCAAAATATATCCTTCATGCAAAGAATATACATGGCCTAAATATAAAAACAAGTAATCCGACGGGTTTCGGGGTCGAATTCCACAAGGACTAGTGAATGATAGTTACGCGTGTCCGTTGAGAAATTGAAGTTAGCTTGCACTACGTAGAGTTAACATAAAAACAAATTACTTGGGGGAATTGGAATTTGTAGTGAATTATGTTTGGTAATTTAGTGGAATAAAATAGCAAGATCAACAAGGTTGTCAACAAGAATATGAAAGGCTAGAGGTGTGGTATAGATGATATATTAACTAGATAGGGACATGCTAGGTCATCTTATAAGTTTAATTAGAAGTTTAATTAGTGTAAATAATCTCTGAAAGCGGGGTAATTACAACTTTTCAACCTTTTAATTACCTCTCACTAGGGTTTTGTCAAATCTCTAGCCACTATTTAGCTCAACTCCGATTAGATTTGGATAGCAATATCCACTTCATTATTAGCTACTAATGAGGAATGACACTGCAATTTTAGCTATTTTTAGCCCAGCTTGCAAATCTCACATCCATGCCCACTATTAAATTTTCTTTCAATGCTTAATTATTCTTTACAAAAGCAATAATCAAGCAGGAATAAATAGACCCATATCATAAATCAAATGACTTCCTTTATAGATTGAAGAGAATCTAACAGATTTATACTTATTTAAACAATATGAAGATGACTCTAGCAATACCCACTCTACTTAAGTATTGACTAACAAGCACACCTCTAGTTAATAATTTGGGTAGTGAAGTATTAAGCTGCCGGAGCATTCCTGCGACTTCAGAAATCGGCCTGTGAGAATCGTTGTCCTACCGAGCTAAGGTAAGTGGAATTGCTCCAAATTAGTGTCAATATACCCTAGCCCTAAAGTGAGTATTTCTCCTTCTGGACTTTGAGAAATAGCGAGTTTTCGACCGTTTTCTAATAAGCCAAATTGGGCTATATATATATTGAAAGTGATATTTTCTTTCGTAATATTAGTGTATTTAGTTCTAATTGACATATATATAATTGTAGTTTGGAGAAATAGTGCAGTTATTGACCGTTTTCAATACGCCAGTTAGTCGGGAAATCTGAAGCGAAGGTATGTAAAGCTAGTTTCTTCGGTGTTAGTAACTCAGTATAGCAAATAGCTAAACTACGAAGAAAGAATTCGTAAGTCGAGAATTGAGTCCAAGATGAATCTAGCAAGCATGTTTTATAATATTAGATATATTTAGAATAAAAGTTAGTAAAGCAATATCAGACAGTCAGATACATCTCAGATAGTATAATCAGTATGAGAATCAGTTTAATGCAGAAAAGAGTTCAGAATAAGAAATCAGAATTCAGATAGTATTTTCAGATCGAACATGCTTGTTATATGTGATTATTGTTTGTTGAAACCTATTTGTGCTATGAGGGCACCCCTAGAGTTTCCTTGCCGCCCCAGGGTTAATAGCTGCGCTCGACTCGCCCGCCAAAGTAGTGAGAATACGTCACTCCAAGGAGTGGCATGCCATCCGCAGTAGGACGAAGATGGGATGCAAATATTCCCATATCAGGCTGACCACTAGCACACAGTGCCACTCGCCGAGCGTTTGCGCCTGGGGGCGCTTACGAAGCATAGATACAAGAGTCCTCCGACTCAGATACAGCTATAGTCAGGGGCCCAGAGCCCAAGCTGCATACCCAGGGGGCCGGTAAAGGTGCTCGTAGTTAGTAGGTGAGTGGAGTGATTTACTTTTGGATGATTTTGACCCGGTAGGGGTATAGATTGTGTGTTGGTTGGCACCTTCGCTTATGCGGGATGGTATAGGTCCTTGTATGTTATATATATTGTATATACATGATATCTATTAGTTGATAGAGAAAAGGCAGATCGCCAGACGACAGGTACTCTTCCACCTTACCTACAGATGTATAAGCTTATTTCAAATTCCACTCGGCCCGTGCAGTTTCAGACACTTTCACTGCTCAGAATTTCTAGTTATGTTGCTTATATTCGCTATGTTCAGCTTTGCTTTACATACTCGGTACCAAAGTGGTAACGCCCATTTTTGGGGAACTGCATTACTTGCCTGCAGGTACCGTTAGATGAGAGCCGATCCCTCAAGGATCCTAGCCAGCGTAGAGTCATCGCCCCCGTCATCCGGCTTGATATTCGAGGTTTACATCATTTTTGTTGTATAGTACGGGTAGGTCGGGGCCCCGTCCCGACCATATTATCAGTTTTCTTAGAGGCTTGTATATTGTGTATATATCTCCCTGTGGTTAGTTGTTCCGGTCGTGGGGCCGTGCGTATGTTTAGCGGTTTAGTATTGTTGTTTATGTTGGCCGTGTGGGGCCATATCCAGTTAGTAGTGGTGACCTTGTCGGTCACGTAGTTGTTTAGCATCTGTTATTTTGATTCCAAAGTAACTAGTCAGCATGGTGGCTTTGTCGGCCCGCATAGGTTCCCTTATGTTGATAAGATTCTGGTTAGCTGTTGTTGTTATACAGTGGCTATAGGCCTAGTCGGCCGAAGGCCGATTTACACTCGCCATAGCCCGTTGATTCCATGCATCAGAGTTAGATAGCCAGACACCAGATGTGCTTAGGCTCAATAGTTCAGCAGTTCTGGTCTTAGTAGGGCACCAGGTGCCAGTCATACCCCCAAGGCGGGGCGTGACATTTCACCTAAGTGGACCGCCATTTGTTCTCACTTCCTTCTCTTTGCTCCATTTTTCTTTCTGACATTTAGGCATCTGCAGATAACAAAAGCAAAAAGGGCATAAAATTCATATAATCAACTCAAAAACTAAGAAAAAACTCAAGCTTAAGAGCCTAATGAGTTGGTAAATTACCAACTCATCAAACCCCCAAACTTGAACCATTGCTTGTCCTCAAGTAATGCAATCCTCATTTATTGAAAAATATGCCACTTCTACACAAAATTAAACATCACCAATCACCTGAACTATGACAACTCAAAAAAAAAGATCACCAAGCTCACCGTAAAATAGAAGTAAATACTCCAAAAGACCAAAACAATGAAGATGATTATAATAGGCTACCACTTTCCACCAACAAGGTTCATGAAAGGATTCATTTAGTAAAACAAGGGCATTGCTCAACCATGAAATACATGTAGCATCTCAACTCATAATCAGTACACATTCAAAGCTTGCCTTAGAGTTTACACTTATCATGCCCTATTCACACATTAATTCTGAATGCCCTTGTCTCCTAAAAAAGAAATGATGCCACTCACCGAAATAAGAATCCCTATTCTTCTGTCATGTAATCATTGAATGCACACAAGGATTGTTTGGAAGAGATAATCACACTCACTCTCCCAAAAGAAATTTTCATGCACACACTTGACCCATAGGCTTGCCCTTCATGTAATTTGCGACTAATGTAGAGTAGATGCACTTAGAATCATTTAGGGCTTGCCAGTTATGATTTAGGATCGAGTTAAGAGTAGGATGAAAATTTGATTGTAGTGACTAGATCCTCCCTAATGCTTTTTGTACTCATACCTCCCATCAACTCCTTCCACTCACTTCACTTTATTTCACTTCTTTCATAGTTTCTGACTTTCATTTCTTTAACAACCCTCCTTATAACCCCTTTGGCTTTCACAACTAGCCTTATCACCTCAAGAGGAAGCACCGGTTCACACAACATGTTTTTCTCTTTTTGATTTATTCTTTTGTGCATTTTGACATAATGTGGTGCTACCTCAAACTGAAAATATTATTTTCTCCTTTTTACATACCCCCAAACTTAGGTTTTTGCCTTATTTCTCATTTTTATCACTCCATTTTCTTAGGCTTAAAGCCTCATTTCATCACTATCTTGTCACTAGCATTTAGGGAGAATGGGTGCCAAAGACAGGTAATAAGAATGGTCTTAAGGCTTGTAATGTGGTTGCCAACGAAAGCGTCCAAGGCTCAATGTTGATTGACAATTATCAATGCTCAAGGTGGGTATATGGGTGAAGTGGCTAGACAAAAGAAAGCCTAAAATCATGTTCTCAGCACAACTGCATCTAGGATTTCGCCTTAAATCACATTTGGGGCAAGTTCTAGACAAAAAGTCATGCATGAGACTCATAAAAAATTCCTCACTACACAAGGCATCACCCTTAAAGGGTCCACAAGAGTCATTCTCAACACAAGATTTCAAGTTAGGACATTACAGCAGGCAAACTCATAAGTCAAGCAAAAAATTTACAACGTATGCCAAAGAATGCTAGGCTATCGTGCCAACATTTTCTCATTATCTGCATTTTCATGCCCTCATTTTAAAATTCCATTTCAACAAAATATCTCAATACAACTTCAAAAGAGACTCAGAAAAATATGACATTTTTCCTTAAGAATGTCGCCACTCAATCTTTCATCGGGAAATGCCAATCCGGTTCGATAAAGAAAATAAAAAGACACAAAAGAATGCTTCTCGGAAAAGAACCGTGGTCTAAAGAAAACCCTCGAAGTTTTGATTACTACACTACTATTTACAAAGGCAAAAAATAAATAAGACTTTGGGTAATTTCATGAAAAATTTCGCAATTTAAAGCAAAGACCCAATTTAATCATTAACTATCAACCTTTAAGAGAATTTCTTCAGCACCCCAAAAAGTAAAAATTTCAACATCCCAAAAACAAAAATCACCCCATCCCCAAACTTAAATTAGACATTGCCCCTAATGTATCCAAAATAAAAGACAAGAAGGTGAAAAATGCTTCCTGATTGAGTTAGTGATTGAGCCGCGACTTCCAATTATATGTGGCGGCATAAAAATGCCAAGAAACCGTCTCTTCAGCCATAGGTTGCCATGGGTCAGGTGGGAGTGCCACAGGTTGCCTAGGGCTTGGCACCATCCAATTATCCGACAGAGTATGAAGCTCATGGTAAGGCGTCACTATTACTCCGCCTGGTGTCTAGGAAGGATTGACATCATACACCGAGTGCATTGGAGGTGGAGAAGGTCGTTTATGATAGTTTTCCTCATCGGACACTATTTCTGAATGACTTTCATATCCCACCCACCAATCATCCGGCGCACTTCTGGGTGCTTCGACCTGCACAGGCGTCGCCTCAGGTTCACAAGGGGTTGGGTGGCTAGTGGATCGAGGTGCAGTGAGTGCAGCCACCTCTTGTATTAAAGTACCCACTTCGCTTTCAAGGACATCAACTGTAGAGCATAGGCCTGTCAACTTGTCTTTAGCAGGCTGCAATGCTTTCTTGATGGAAATATATATCATGGATGGAATAGCCTTGGATAACCGCACAAGCTGACTTTCATGCATTTTTGAACTTTGTGCAATGTTGAGCAAATCAGGAGGCATGGAACTATTGAACTCATCTGTATAGAGCAGGGCGGTTGATGTGTGAGTGGATGCCAAAGGTGGTGGCGGGGTCTTATTCCCTGTATACTTTTCTCACTTCATAACTGGACCTCTTTGTCAGTTTTGGTGGCCAATGTAATCACATTGTTGGCCTGCACAGTCCTGTCCAATGGTCGGAACAAAGGACAAGCAGCCCGTATACATAACATACTCACCAGGTTAGGGAATGGCAATGTTGTGGCTTGTTTCTTGGCCCTTTGTTTGAATTGATCGACAATAATATCCCTAACATTGATGTGTACATGATCCATTATGCAAGCAAGGAGAATGGCAACTTCAATTGGGACTTATGATGTATTCCGAGAGGGTATTAACCTTACACAAACCAAGTCTAACCATATGCGGGCTTCGAATTTCAAATCACGCCGATGAATAAGGCCCCTAGAGATAGCCCATTGTGGTCGACCTTTTGCAATCAAGTTAGCTACCCATTGGAATTGGTTTGCTTTGTCCTCCACTTTCTTTCGGAATATTGGGTGTGAAGTACACCTCAAAAGGATGCATTGGGTGCTTATCGCTCTTTTGAGATATATATTTGTTACTGTTGATTAGCAGTAGCTGCTGTAGTATATTTAATTTCAGGTTAATGTGTGTATATAACATTTTCTGGTCATTTATGGATGATGTTAGTGCCTTATTATTTGTCTATGGTACATTTCTTTACAGCCACATTAGAACGCCTTCTACATGATTGTAGTAGTAATATTAAGCCTTGTGTTCTTTATATAACTCCAATAGAACTTGTATTGAAAGTTATGTTAAGGTTTTTCATATTTTGCATGACTCATTTTTAATAGGAGCTCATTGTTAAGAAATGTTACAATCAAATATGTGTTCATTCGACTCTTGTTAGAAGTCTCTTCATTAGCTATATTATGCTAATAATCTCTACATATAACCTTGCGAGCCTATCTTTGGTAGTTTTTTTTGTCAAAGTCAATAAAGGAAATGATTCTTGTTACGTAAGGCTAAAGAACCTAATATAGATCCTAAAGTGACTATCACTTATATGAGGCAAGTAAGCATTGTCAGAAGGATCAATTATGTAAAGGTGAAGAAGTACGCTATTATGTCCCATCACAAGTTCTACGTTTATGGTTCCCTCAATTCTTACTATCATATCAACACTCTTTATACACTATAATTGGCTAAGGTTATACAACTACAATGTCAAATCATCCCACGTTGGCCAGGTAGGTCAGGCTATCACGCCCTAAGCTGGGGAGGTGTAACTAGCACCCAGTACCTTACCGGACTGAGCTAGCCAAAGAAACTAGACTAAGAGAAAATGATTAGGCCCACAAGGCCACCACACAACATGGCTAATTGACAGATAATTCTGGACTAGTAGGGTCACATAAAAAATATAGAAGAATAACATGAGGCCACATGGCCATTGTATAACTAACAAAGAATTAAAATAAGTTGACTAGGAAACAACTAAATATAAACAAATGCTGACAAGGCCATATACAAAAGTCCACATGATATGCACATCCATAAAGCCTCTAAGGGTGCTAGCAGATGCTAGTTCGGATAGTGCCTTGACCTATCTACTGTATACAAATTACTAGTATATGAAAAACTAGACAACTAACCAACAACTCTAGAAAGAAAAGAGTATACCAACTAAAAGCTAAAAAGGCCATACTTTTACTGGAGAGGTCAATCTGGACCTTTATCCGCTCCTCCAACGCGAATAGAGTGTCCAAAGGTAAAAAAAAGTCAGTACAAATAATATGTACTAATATGTAAGGCTGGAACAAAAAAAGTATGACAACAATTGTAAGAGAGGATAAGAGAGAGTTACAACCTGAAACCCTAAGTGCTACTAGGGTGAATAACTTACGCATCAGCTGAAACTTAACACAACTCTAAAATAACATGACTGATGACAACGCTTAAACCACACCTCTTACTGAAGTATGAAGCAGACGTTGTCAATAAAGAACCCAACTAGAGGTTGGGGTCGATACCACAAGGAATATGGAAGAGCTAGATTACGACCGGTAAGTGAACTTGCGAGGTAGTTACTTCAAAATTGGGGGGTTCTAAAGAAAATTAATAATAAAAATAATTATCCAAAAATCCGATTTTGAATCAATATTAAAGGATAACTAGTGTTTGTGTTGGGTTCATAACTGCTTTGGGTATACACTCGTGATCATCACCAATACTTACTTATAGAACTAATAACTTAGGTTCATTAAAACGACCGACCAATCACTATTGAATGACTATACTCAATTACTCGACCAAGTCTCATGAGCGGTTTCAAACTATCCATTATCACTAAGTTTCAGATTTAACTATCCTGCGATCACATGTCAAGTTAATACAATGATCATCAAGATCAAGGCTCCATTGTAATTCTCTTTTCCTAATCTCTACCTCTTAGACCTAAGAAAGTAAATAATTCGGGCATGTATTAACGTTGCGCACCGTTGAGAAATGTTTAAGCATGAAGAGAATACAATATAAATGTTTGTATTGGTTTTAGAATCACTTTTTGCAACCCTATTTTGTTAATCCACTATGGTTCCCACAACCCTCCAAGATGGTTCTGTTAACCTCAGCTATGGAGGCGAGCTTTTAGCCTCTCATAGTTGTAAGGTTGTGAATTGCATTCATGATTAAAAACATAAATCAATACTTATAAGTATGAATGAGAAAAACACTTCCTTTAATTAGTCAGCAAAGTCTTGAAGAACAAATAGCAAGAACAAAAAGAATTCAAGAAAAGGTTGATCACAAGTCAAATCAACTTAATTCTCTCTTTCTCTCAATTGTCTAAGTTTGTCTCCAATAATGTCTTTCATAAAAATCTACTCTGATCAAAATCTCCTCTCATGAAAATAAAACATAAAACCTATTTATACGGACACAAGAATCCTTTTCTTAGGCTATTTCCATATATGGTTCCACCCACGTCACGAGTCAACCTATGATCCGTATCGAGATGCTACAGTCCGTAGCATCCTTTCATACATTGCATGACTGGTTGGATTTTGGCTAAGTGTTGGATGTGGTACGACTCATACCTCCATCTTACGATCCGTACTGAGCTCCCGTGGCTTGACTCTGAGACTTTGAAATATTTTTGAAGTTCATCACGACCACCATGGAACGACTCGTACCTTCATTCCACAGTTCGTACTTCCTTTCCGTAGCAGGAGTCAGCCTCTTATGAAAATCTTATGAATATTTTCATGACTTCATCACCACGACTCGTACAAGCTTGGTACGACTCGTACTGAGACTCATATATTGCATCTCTTCAATATTAGCCTTCTACAACTTTTCATGACCACCAGTACGACTCATAGGACCTTCCTACGGCTTGTACTGTGGACTACAATTTGAGCCTATTTTGCATACTTTAGGCTATCTTTTACATCTTTTAGCTCCAACACCAATTTATCCTGTAACCAAAGGAAAAGTGCCTTATATCCACATACATACATCTAAGTCCATGCTATTTTCTTAGTTTTGAGCATCGAAAGTGTTGTAAATCCACAACACATCAACTGACAATCATGTGCAACTCAATTATGTGTGCTCACATATACATGCACTTCCCATGAACCAAGCTTGATGGTAAACTGCCCTTCCAGTGGTAATCTACCTAACCGAAACAAGGTTTGTTGGTAAATAATATTGGTAGACACATGAGACCCATAATCTCCCCATCCAAAACTAGGTCTAGTGGTAAAAATGCATAATTCTATGCCATGAAACTATGTACCAAACTCATGAACTTGATACTCTTAAACATGACAATTGATCACTAACCACTAAGGTAAGAACTCAAGAATTTCTTATTTGACAATGAAATGTTAATTAATCCTTGGTATAGACTCTTATATGCTTGAACAAGATTTAGCAACTTCGAGATTAGGGGAAACTAGAACTTTATAACTATCTTTTAGAATACCTTGAGTGAAGGTATGAAACTCTAGCTCGAATAGGGTTTCTTTTCATAAAACTTCTTGTTAGGAAATACAATCTCAAACTAGTTTGATTCTACCCAAATAGGGCGACTCTCTTAATCAATAATAACTCAACTCAACAAATGATCAATACTATATCATCATGGGCTCCTAATGAAAAACAACATGAGAGTAAAGGTACTTGCATTTTGAAAGAGTAAAAGTCATAGAGGTAACATGGATAATAACACTATACTCTAACATTGATATTGTTAAGAGTATAACTAGCAATATGACTAACACAATTGAAGGACAAAGCAATCATTAGAGAAGAATGTGTCACAAGAAGAACTATCGGGAACTCAGGTTATAAATCATCTCGCTCAATTGGAGGAGTGAGAAGTCTTGCATTGTGCCACAACGGTAAATCAGGCGCTACACGAGAGGCAACCCAAGAATGTCGAGCCACGACTATAAATAAGGCTCTTAGTGGGAGACAGCCCATCTTTCCAATACATTTCTATTTTGTAGAGACGAACAATGAATTTGAGGATAAAAAGAAAAAAAGAAGCTAAATATTTTTTAAGTCTGGGGAAAAATACCTGGTGTGGTGTGCCGAGTGTTAAACTTTAGAGGAAATTTTTTAAAGATGGGTATAGTGGCTGGCGCGCCGCTCCAGACCGCATTTACCAAGAAATTTTTTTCTTA
Source organism: Datura stramonium (assembly GCA_018107945.1). NCBI lineage: Eukaryota > Viridiplantae > Streptophyta > Magnoliopsida > Solanales > Solanaceae > Datura > Datura stramonium. The sequence continues at coordinate 68,914 of JACEIK010005103.1, read as the reverse complement.
AGTGTCTGGTGAAATGGCTGGCACGACAAGTCGTGCAAAAAAGATTTTTGAGTCCATGGGTCAAATCTGACCTAAGGACTCTAAATTAATATAAATCCCTCATCCATATCCTTTATTTTATTTTTCATTCATCTTCTCTCTCTAAAAATGTTAGAATAAAGAAAAAAAGAGCACTCTCTCTCTCTTTATAAAGTAGCCGTAACTTTCCCTCTCCCCCATTGTTGTCTTCTCCAAAGCTTGGTGAAGCAAGATTATTCAACTCAAGTAAGTAAATCTCTTCCATCCTTTAATATTTGTTTTTGTAAGCATGCTCCCATTACCCTCTCTTCCCCAAATAAAAAATCCAAAATCACCATCGTTGGACAAGAATCTTGAACTTCATAATGTTGGTTTTTAATGGCTTAAAAATCATATTTTCTTTCATAATAATATTGTATCCTTGATTGGATTGATTGTTTTGGTTGAATTTTTATGTTTTTAAGTTGTGGGTGTGAAGAGAGGTGGTGAATGGGTGGTAGAGATTTTCATAAAATTCTTGAATTTTGAGTATTTTTGTGGAGGAAGAAGTTGCTTGAATAGTATGATGTGTTAATTTTGAAAAATATTGAGTTATTGAAAATTCATACTAATTCATTCTGGAAAGTTAGTGAAAATCATGTAAATTATTGGTTGAATGTAAATTGTGACTACTTTCACACTTGGGTTATTATGAATTGAGAATTAAAAATTGGAAAAGTGAAATGAGTGGCTAATTTGAAGCACTCTTGTGGCAAGAAAATAGAAAAATAATAGGAGGAGTGTGATGAAGTCATGAATGTGAGTTGTGGTGTAAAGCTTGTGAATGAATTGGGTTTTGGCATGATAATAGGGGAAGTCTGAGTACCCTATTTGATAAATTCTCACAACTATGGCAGCGAATTAAGTGTGGGGTCATTTTGTGTCTCCAACACCTAATTAGCTAGCCTTGATGTTCATGAACTAGTTTTGTGTTAGCATTGATTTTTGGTCGGCAGGTTCTACGGCTTCACAAGAAAACAAAGGCAAGGAGGTGGCTGTTCATGCCCAAATTACATATCGCAATTAAAGTATAAAGCAGTCACTGTCAAATATAGTAACCCAACTAGGTTGGGGTCAATCCCATAGGAAATAAGGAAGAAATAATATGATAATCATGAATAAACTAACTTCCAATCAATATTTCAGAAGGGGAGTTTGCAAATAAAAAGAAGAAAATAATGCTAATAATAATTAAGTTGTGTATCAAATTATCAAGACTAGGAAAAAACTAGGACTGTGTTCCCCATGATTTCATAACTTATTAGGCTTTTATTAGTGATTTATCCTAGTAAATTTTGTGTAAGACTGACAATTAAGTTCATCTAATGTCTCTCGGCCTACATATATGAATTTCACTTATCTTCTCTTAGACTCAAAGTGTTTATATTTTTCCCTCGCCATACGTCTTGATTTAACTATCATCAGTTAGAGCTTAAGTTAATTTAGATGAGGGTTGATAGCTTCAAATTTCCATTGTTATTCTCCCAAAGAACTCAATATGCATGCAGAAGACGATTCATAGGCTTGCTCGTAGTGTAATACTCCACTAATATATAACATCGAACTTAAGATCAATTAAGGACTTAAGTTGGTTATAATGTAGGCTAAGGGATGGGTAGGAACTATTTGTCCAAGATAATGACCAATCTCCCTAAGTTACTTAATACGTCACAATTCTTTGAGTTTTCTAGCATATTCTTCAATCCTCCTATTTTTCTCCTTATACCTCCTTTTATTTTTTAATTTTTTAACTTAGGTGAGTAATGGAAAATTTTCACCGTTAAGCTCATTCACAAATATTTTTCTCTTCATTTTTTTCAAAGTTCTTTCTTTCTTTTTTTTTTCTACTAAAATTACCTTCCTTGTTTAGCAAATTTCATACTTTTGTCTTCTTCTAATTTCCACACATTTTTCTTTTCCTTTCTCTCCTCCATTTATGCTCCTTTTATGCAAGATTTTCATTAAAGTGCTCTAGGAGTCATTTGGATCAAACAAAGGTTAATAGAACAAAAAAAAGATTAAGCTAGTAATATAGCTATCAAAAGGATCAGCTAAGACCCAAAATGACTTAACTAGAATAATTACATCAAGGTAGGTAAAATATAATACAAACAGGCTACCAAAGAAATGCCTATATAACTTCCTAGATTCAACATCCTTATTTTTTTTTGCACATACACCGGACAAGTTCTAGACATCAATTTGCAAGCATGGGGTAGACTAAATGTAATACCCCGAAAACCCTAAGATCAGATCCAGGAGTTAAAACGGAGAAAACATGGTTTTTGCACCAGGTCACAGAACGAGTCGTCCTGTGACCCGTCAGGATGATCACGAGTCGTTAGGTGACTCATGGTGAGGTGTATGACTTAAGTTGGAAATTCATGTTTTTGGGTCACCACGGGCATGACCACTAGTTGTGGTTAGCCCCACGACTCGTTGAGTCAGCCATGGTCAAAGTTGGTTGAAGGAAGGGGAATTTAGGGCAGTGAAGGTAACGAGAGGTGACCACGAGTCGGAGTCACTAGTAACGACTCGTTAGGTACCCCGTGATGAGCATTAGGTGAAATGTTGGCAGTGTACTTAACGACTTCTGACCACGAGTCGTGGTCCAAGGCAACGACTCGTCCAGTCCCCTGTTGGGATTGGTAGTCAGTTTTTTCCTGTGAGTTTAGTAAGGGCTTTTCCGTAATTCCTATGTCCCTAAGGCCTAAACTACATCATTTTAAGCTCTGAATAGTGAGTTTTAAGAAGGGTAAGTTCATTCTAAGCTATTCCTAATTCATGCATGCAAGTTTAAAGGCTTTGGATTGGTGATCAAGTCTAGTTCTCCAAGTTCTTCATCAATTCTTCTTTGGGAAATCAAGGGAGTTGTAGAATCAGTTCTTCTCAGGTATGTGGGGTTATGAAATGGGTGAAATTATTCACACCCATGCCCAACTCCTCTCTAATTCATGAAATTCTATTGATAATTTTATGGGGCTTTATCCAAATTCTTATGAGGTCCTTATGATCTATCTATAGGTTAATCATGAATCATGGGTAGATTTTATAGCTATTTAGATTTAAATTTCTACAAACTATGCCCAATTATGCATATTTCATGAAAGTTTAAGTTATGATTCCATTTTGATTTTAATGTTCATTAGCCCATTATGATTTATGACTTATGATATGATTTCTCTCAAATGCTTATCATGAATTTATGAATATAAAGTATAAATGAATTTTAAGTATGCAGAAACTTGATGGTTTATGAATTTATGACTTTGGCCGACTCACGCGCCCTATTTCATTGCTAGTTCACGTATTTCAAGCATGAACCCTCCTGAGTTCCTTGGATCGAAGGTGGACGAGGATCCATATGAGTTCATTGAAGAGATTTTGAAGATCACCCAGATTATGAGGGTGACTGAGGAAGAGTGTGCTGATTTGGCCTCATATTAGTTGAAGGGGGTCGCACACATTTGGTTCAAACAGTGAAAGGATAGCAGGGCAGTTGGAACAAGCCCTATCAGTTAGGATGAGTTCCATGCCGCTTTTCTTTATCGGTTCATCCCTCAGGAGATGAGGGAGCTTAAAGCGGTCGAGTGTGTAAATCTTAAGCAAGGAAAGATGACAGTTCAAGAGTATTCCTTGGAGTTCTCATGTCTGTCAAGGTATGCACCTGAGTTGGTGGCAGATCAGAGGGCCCGTCTGAGCAGGTTCGTACACGGGATAGCAGACTCCTTGGTCAGGGATTGCCGGACTGAGATGCTTCTCCGAGATATTGACTTTGCTCGGATAGTCTTGTACGCCCAGCAGATAGAGGCGGTATAGATGAGTGAGCGGGAGAGCGAGGCCAAGAGGGCTACGACTGATAGCATCATATTCTCCCAGCTGAGGCCTAGTGGGCACCGTCAACAATCCCACCAGAGATCTTTAGCCCCAGCACCATCATCAGCTAGTGTCCCGTCCTGATCCAAACATGGTCAAAAGGGTAGAGTGTTAGGCTCGAGTGGCCAGGGGAGCATTTTAGGAGATCGCACCTTTCCAACCTATGCGAAGTGTGGCAAGAACCACCCAAGGAGGTGTTTAGTTGGTTCAGACGCTTGTTTCAAGTGTGGAAAACTCGGACACAAGATCAGAGATTGTCCTTCAGCCAGATCAGGCAATGGTGGAGCCCAACCCCAGTTGCTAGTTCAGTAGTTCCGGCAGCACACCCCTTCCATAAGGGTGCTTCTACTAGCATAGGTGGCAGATAATGCCAAAACAGATTTTATGCCCTAGCATCTCGCCAGGAGTAGGAGGTCTCCCCGAATGTAGTCACTGGTATGTTGCGAGTTTTCCACCTTGATGTATATGCTTTGTTAGATCCAGAGGCTACTTTTTCTTTTGTGACGCCCTATGTGGCTAGTAGTTTCAAAGTTAGTCTCGAAATCCTATCAAAGCCCTTCTCTATCTCTACTCCAGTGGGTGATTCAGTTGTAGCTAGATGGGTGTATAGAAATTGCTCGGTCACAGTCCTTCAGAAAGTCACCTCAGCAGATTTAGTAGAGTTAGCCATGACTGATTTTGATGTTATCCTCGGTATTGATTGGATATTTGCATGATATGCCTCCGTTAATTATAGAACCCGAGCAGTAGAGTTCAGATTTCTGGGTGAGTCAATCCTAGAGTGGAAGGGTAGTTCAACTATGCCTATAGGTCATTTCATTTCCTACCTTAATGCTAGAAAGATGATCTCCAAGGGTTGCATGCACCATCTAGTTAGGGTTAAGATGCTAGGTCAGAGACCCCGACTATCTAATATGTCCCAATAGTATGTAAGTATCCAGAATTCTTCCCCGATGATCTACTAGGAATCCCTCCTGAGAGGGAAATCAATTTTGGCATAAACCTCCTTCCCGATACACAACCTATATCTATTCCTCCTTACAGAATTGCCCCAGCCAAGTTAAAGGAGGTGAAGGAGAAGTTGAAGGACCTTTTAGACAATGGATTCATCATACCGAGCAAATCCCTATGGGGTGTACCAGTCCTCTTTGTCTGAAAGAAAAATGGTTCTCTTCGTATGTGTATTGATTATCGGCAATTGAACAAGGTCACCATCAAGAACATGTATCCTCTTCCCAAGAATGATGATTTGTTTGACCAGCTTCAGGCTACTAAGTGCTTTTCGAAGATAGATCTAAGATCCAGATACCATCAGCTCAGGGTTCAGGAGAGTGACATCTCGAAGACAGCCTTCAGGACTCAGTATGGTCATTACGGGTTTGTATTTATGTCTTTTGGACTAACGAATGCTCTTGCAGCTTTTATGGATTTGATGAATAGGGTTTTCAAGACGTACTTGGATATGTTCGTGATCGTGTTTATCAATGACACCGCAATATACTCTCGGAGTGAGGAGGAGCATGCGCTCATTTGAGGGTGGTGCTAAAAACTCTCAGGATTGCAAATTATATGCTAAATTAAGTAAATGCAAGTTTTGGTTGAACTCAGTGGCATTTTTAGGTCATGTGGTTTTGAGTGAGGGTATAAAGGTGGAGTCTCAGAAGATAGAAGCGGTGAAGAGTTGGCCTAAACTGGTGAATCCTTCAGATATCAGGAGCTTCTTGGGCTTAGCGGGTTATTATAACAGATTTGTTGAGGGATTTTAATATATTACAGTGCAATTGACCAAACTGACCTACAAGAAAGTGAGGTTACAATTGTCGGAGGCTTGTGAGAAGAGTTTTCAAGAGTTGAAGGCTCGACTTACCTCAGCATCGGTGTTGACCCTACCCAAGGGTATCGATGGGTTTGTGGTGTATTTTGATGCTTTGAGGATCGACCTTGGTTGTGTGTTGATGCATCATGGAAAGGTTATAGCATATGCTTCCAAACAAATGAAAGTTCATGAAAAGAATTACCAGACTCATGATGTCGAATTAGCAGCGAAAGTATTTTCCTTGAAGATTTGGAGACACTACTTGTACAAGGTCCATGTAGATGTGTTTATGGACTACAAAAGCCTACAATATGTGTTTACCCAGAAGGATCTTAATCTACACCAAAGGATGTGGTTGGAGCTACTAAAGGATTATGATATGAGTGTCCTTTACCATCCATGTAAGGCTAATATGGTAGCAGATGCACTTAGTAGGGTCTTTATGGAGAGTGTGTCCCATGTAGATGAGGGGAGGAAGGAACTGGTGAAGGATGTGCACCGATTTGCATGGTTGGGAGTTCATTTGGTTAACTCAACCGATGGTAGTGTTATTATTCAGAATGGATGAGAATGTCCATAGTGACTAATGTAAAAGCTAGACAACATGAGGACCCTATTTTGGTAAAGTTAAAGGAAGCCGTTCAGAATCAGAAGGTAGAGGTATTCTCCAAAAGGGATGATGGTGTGCTTCGATATCAGGGCCGCTTGTGTATTTCGGATGTTGATAATCTGAGAGATCAGACGTTGCATGCGGTTCACGGTTCCAGATATTCCATACATCTAGGTGCCACCAAGATGTATCGTGACCTATGGGAAGTCTATTGGTGGAATGACATGAAGAAGGACATAGCAGAATTTGTGGCTAAGTATCTAAACTGTCAGCAGGTGAAGGTTGAGCATCAAAGACCTAGAGATGTGCTTCAAGACATCAATATTCCTACTTGAAAGTGGGAGGAGATTAATATGGACTTCATCACAGGTTTTCCTTGCACTCGTCGGCAATATGACTCTATTTGAGTGGTCATGGACAGGTTGACCAAAGTCTCTCATTTTCTACCGGTAAAAACTACTAACTGTACATTTGAGAGATAGTTCAGTTGCATGGAGTGCCTTGGACATCATATCAAACAGAGCTACTCAGTTTACCTCCTAGTTTTGGAGATCGTTTCAAAAGGGACTTGATACTCAGGTCAAGCTTAATATAACATTTCACCCGCAAAAGGATGGTCATGCGGAGCGGACTATTCAGACTCTCGAGGACATGTTAAGAGCATGTGCAATTGACTTCAAAGGTAGTTGGGATTATCATTTGCCTCTCATTGAATTTGTGTATAACAACAGCTACCATTCCAGCATTCAGATGGCTCCGTTTGAGGCTCTTTATAGGGGGAGATGTAGATCGCCTATTGGATGGTTTGAAGTCGGTGATGCTGCAATGATAGGACCAGATTCAGTGCACGAGGTTATGGAGAAAGTTCAGCATATAAGGGAAAGATTGAAAACATCTCAGAGTCTCCAAAAGTCCTATGTGTATGTGAGAAGGAGAGAGCTTGAGTTGGAAGTCGATGATTAGGTGTTTCTGAAGGTTTCTCCCATGAAGGGAGTGATGAGGTTTGGAAAGAAAGGAAAACTCAGTCCCCATTATGTTGGCCCATACCGGATTGTGAAACGGGTTGGCAAGGTAGCATATGAATTGGAATTACCCTTAGAACTAACTTCAGTTCATCCAGTTTTATATGTATCGCTCTCAAAAAAGTGTTTGGGTGATCCATCTCTAGATGTTTCGATGGACAATGTCAGTGTAAAAGACAGCCTTAGTTATGAAGAGGTCCCGATGGAAATACTGGATCATCAGGTTCGAAATCTAAGAAACAAGGAAGTAGCGTCAGTCAAAGTTTTGTGGAGGAATCAGCATGTTGAGGGAGCTACTGGAATCCGAAGTAGACATGATGGCTAAATACCTGCATTTATTCCCTTCCAGCTCAGTTTCAGCTTGAGGTATCAATTTTTGCCATATAACTCTATTCAGTTTCATGTTTAGTTCATGTGTCCCAGTTTCGTTCATGTCAAAGTATATATGCATGATTCATGAATTCGTTCAGTCATGTAGTTTAGTGCGGAGGTAGTAATTCCATCAATTTTCAACTTATATGATCAGTATTTGAATATGATGATTGCATTTCTCTATTTTTATGTATGTTTTCCAACATTCGAGGATGAATGTTCCCAAGGGAGAGATATTGTAATACCCCGAAAACCCTAAGATCATACCTGGGAGTTGAAATAGAGAAAACATGATTTTCTGCATCAGGTCATAGAGCGAGTCGTCCTATGACCTATCAGGATGACCACGAATCATTAGGTGACTCATGGTGAGTTGTATGACTAAGTTTGAAATTCATGTTTTCGGGTCACCATGGACATGGCCACGAGTCGTGGTCAGCCCCATGACTCGTTGAGTCAGCCGTGGTCAAGAGTGGTCTGAAGGATGAAGAATTTTGGGCAGTGAAGGTAACGAGAGGTGACCACGAGACATGGTCACCAGTAACAACTCATTAGGTCCCCCACGATGAGCCTCAGGTGAAAGGTTGGAAGTGTACTTAGCGAATTCTGACCACGAGTCATGGTCCAAGGTGATGACTCGTCCAGTCCCCCGTTGGGACTGGCAGTCAGTTTTTCCCTGCGAGTTTAGTAAGGGCTTTTTCATAATTCTTATGACCTAAGGCCTAAACTACGTCGTTTTAAGCTCTGAATAGTTAGTTTTAAAAAGGGTAAGTTCATTCTAAGCTATTCCTAATTCATGCATGCAAGTTTAGAGGCTTTGGCGAGGTGATCAAGTCTAGTTCTCGAAGTTCTTCATAAATTCTTCTTTGGGTAATCAAGGGAGTTGTAGAATCAGTTCTTCTCAGGTATGTGGGGTTATGAATGGGTGAAATTGTTCACACCCATGCCCAACTCCTCTCTAATTCATGAAATTCTATTGATAATTCTATGGGGCTTTATCCCAATTCTTATGAAATCCTTATGATCTATCTATAGGTTAATCCCTCTCATGTATAAATTCATGTTTCATGAATCATGGGAAGATTTTATCGCTATTTAGATTTAAATTTTTACAAATTATGCCCAATTATACATATTTCATGAAGGTTCAAGTTATGATTCCATTTTGATTTTGATGTTCATTTGCCCATTATGATTTATGAATTGTGATATGATTTCTCTCAAATGCTCATCATGAATTTATGAATATAAAATATAAATGAATTTTAAGTATGCAGGAACTTCATGGTTTATGGATTTATGACTTTGGCCGACTCACGGGCCTTATTTCATAGCTAGTTCAGGTAGTTCAAGCATGCGTATGATTATCATGATTTTACTCTAACCATACTATGAGCACTATATATATTTTGGGAGTAGTATTTAACACCGAGTAGAGTCGGGGTCCAAGCATACCCCGAGTCTCAGAACTACGCACCAACGTAGCCTTGATGGGACCTCCTTTGTGACTGTCCCTTTGCTTTAATGGGCCTTTGATGAGTGATATCACGCCTCTTTTCATGGTTCTACCCTTGGCAAGGTATGAACACCCTCTCGACTAGGGGTTTACATGTCGGGCTCCATGTGTGCTCATATGGGGTATGTCGGTTATAAGAATCTCCTACTGTTCCTCATGATTTATGCATGATTATGATTATGTACTTTGGCTCAAGTCATGTTCAATAAGCTTTTCTCTTGTTCTTACGATTATGATTGATTTACGGATGCTTTGAAACCATTGAGCCTTATGTTTGCATTATGATACTTACATTATGATCATGTTGTCCTACTCTTATGAACTCTTATGTATTTTAACTGTTCGTGTTTACTTACCTTGCATGATCAGTACATTTCAAGTACTGACCGCATATTCTATGTTGTATCGTTTCATGATACAGGCTCCGATCTTCAGACTCAGCCCCGTCACTAGCCAGTTCTGGAGTTAGCATCCATCCTCTATTAGAGAGTCCTCATCTGTTGAGGGCCCTTTTTTATTCAGTTATGTTTACGTATTTTCAGTTTTAGAATTTGAGAGTTAGTTGGGGTTTTGTCCCATCATCTCATCAGTATTATAGGCTTTTCAGACATAGTGTATAATCAGCTTCAAACTTGTGTATGTATTATGATGTTATGTTAAGTTAGACTTCCGCTTAGTTTATTATGATTGATCTTCCGTTTCTATGGTTCAATTAGATGTTATGTTCATACCATGGGTCGACTTGGAGTCCCTCGGGGCTCCTTGTCCCGTGTCTCGATCCGAGCCTATGTTCGGATTGTGACATTAAAATTCCTCACTCACACAATGGTACAAATGGTTCAAAAATGGCAATCAAGATCACATAAACACATGAATCATTATTGAATGCATAACATAATTAAGCCCTCATTTTTAAGTTTAGGAGACAAGTTCCAAAAGAATAAGTGTTTCTACCTTTTTCATGCATTTTTGAGTGAATCATGCAAAGTTCCAATGATATCTAAGTGAAACACCTAGCATTCATAAGGTTCCGTTCTTCTTCTCGTAATAACTAATTTTTCCTTAAGACGATCATCATCCATCCATCATTGGGAAAAGTCATGACTCTATAACTAACTAAAAAAATCTAAAGTCACTAATTAGTTCTAAGGGACTATCCACTGAAAAAGCACAAAAAATAAAAACCGGAGGAACCCACATAAAAATAAAACATTACACAAAACAAAAAATTACTACAACTAGCAGGATAAGTCATGAATTACAAAAAAACTAAGTCTACCATGTAAAAATTTGGCAATGAAAGCATGCATGGTATAATAAAGTTTACTTCTCCCATCCACCCCATACTTAATCTTTAGCATTGTCCTCAGTGCTAAAACAATAGAGCATAAGTAAAAGAGTAAAAGAAGAACTGCCTGGGCCTTTAATCCTCATCATCTGTGAAGGCAAGAGCAGTTTCCCCCATCTCAGAATAATCCTCATCATCAGACTCTAAGTCAGAATTGACTTTAGCCTGCTCCTCATCTGTGGCATCATCATCAACATCTAGGAGCTCCTCAAATCTAGGCCCAACTCTGCAGAGAGCCCTTAAATTCTCACTCAAGGGGTAGTCCATGTTGAGTTGTTGTAGCTGCTCCTCTGTCACACCATTCATTCTCAACTACAACATTTGCATGTCGTATAGGTGACTCAACATATTATAAAATCTTGCATGGTTCTCACTAATGGATAGGACCGGACCATGTATTCCCTTAGGATCCTTAGTCTTTGTCACCTCAATCCCTAGGCCTGTAATCTACTACCTCCTCCTCAATTTGATTCCCTCTCAGAAATCGGGTCAAGAGACCCCCCAAAAACCAAACTTTTCCCCATTTTTCACCCTTTCTCTCCTCAACACATCAATTATAATTTCCCCAACATTAATAGGCATCCCAGTCATCAATGAATAGACAAGAAATGCTCTCTCTCGTGTAGTATGAGTCACGTTCTTCCTAGGCACAAAACATGCACAAATAATTTTCAACCAAATCCTAGCTTCTCTAGTCATATGGGCATAGGGGAAAGACACAAGATACCTGTCTTGCTGGTGACGGGCCTATAGTGAGATCGAATTTAGGACATTGAGAGTTGGTTGAATTCCTCTATAGGGAGGTCTCAAAATCAATTTTTTAAAGAGCTATGGGTCAATACTATGTGAACCAAGTAATCTATTTAAAACTGCGGATGAAACCTTAACAATCTGCCCTCTAATTTTAACTTGGTTTGACCTTTTTTTGGATCCCAATTTGCAAGAAATTTCCTTACCATGTTTAAATTACATTCACCCTGATCATTAAACACAAAGACAAGACTAAGAGTATGCAATCTATCTACAGCGTGAGGAAATTCAGATGCCAAGCTTTCTTTATCAATAAATAAATAATGTGAATTGGATTCTTTATGTTCCTTGAACCATTTTTTACCCTCTTGCTTTGTGATCCAATGGAGGCCAAAACGCCTCAATTGTTGTTGTGGTAAGCTCACATCCTCATTTTTCTCTTTATTAGCTCTTCTTGACCTTTTGGAACCATGGCTTGATGAAGCCACTCCCTTCCCCTTGCTAGGTTTTGGTGCCATTGTTGGAGTAATTTCAAGAAAAATGTTTTCTTTTATGATTTTGGTGAAAATTTTTGGAGGAATTTGTAAGAAATATGAAGTTTTTGGGGAAGATTTGACAAAAAATGGGGTGTGCGGCATGGATGAGAAGAAGAATGAGAGAAAAATTAGGTTTTGCACTTTTAAAGTACCCACATTTTCATCTTCGACGAAAATTTTTTCCCAAAAAATACCTCTCTACACGACGTGGTGCTTGTTGTACCCCTTTTCCCTATGCTTCATGTCGGCCCATGGGATGCCAGGCCTTGTGCATCACACTAGGTTGTGCGTTGCTAAGGCCTACGCGTCACGCTAGGCTGTGCGCTGGTAGGGCCGATTTTTCTTTCACCCCATTTTTAACTTTTATGATCAAAACTTCTTTTTGTATATTATGACTGAACTCCTACATACTTGAACAAACATATTAACTCTAAAAATAAATTAAAATTATCTTGGGTTACCTCCCAAGTAGTGCCTGATTTAACGTGGCGGCATGATATAGGTATCTTGATTATTCAGACTTCATCAATATACCTATCGGGCTTATGGTCACATGAAATGATCCTTATTTCGAGGGTTTGAAATAGTGTCACTAGGCAAAGTGCCCTTGCCTTTGATTTAATGTGGTTGAGATTTGCCCCACTTGCTGCTCTAACTACTTGACAGAGGTAAAATGTGAGTCAACCAATTGACTCAAACTTGAAAGTTTATGTCTCATCTTGGTGGAGTCAATCTTCTTCATCATACGACTCATCATATCTTCCGACTTTGCGGTGCTAGAGTCATTCACCATAGGCTCTCTTGTTCTTAAAGGGATATAAACTCCACTTCTATCATTCTTGGGGATATATCTATTCCTCCATTGACCTTTGTCTCTATATCTAGCCCCATCTCATTCATAGCCATTGTTCCCATAGTAGTTCTGGCCTTGACATCCTTGGCCTTGACACCAAGAGTCTTGATTATACCCTTGGGTGTTAGTGATGAAATCCCCCTAATTGTTTACAAAATTTGCTTCCTCTTCAGCTTCAGGGTATTGATCCTCATACCTGGGTTCCTTGTCTTAAATATTCATCGCAATCACCCTCTATGTATTCAGCATGGTGAGGTGCTTGGTGATCAATTTCAACTCGGTCTTGAGATGGGCCATGTCTTGGTCCCGTTCTTCTTCCTTTTTCCTCTACTCTGCTGTCATTCCTCTAGAGTAGCTCATTATAGTGGCCTCGAATTCTCTAGTGAGACATGCCCTATTGGTCTTAGTCATTTTATCCAATACTTCACTGGCTTCTATAGAAGTGTGGGCCATCATGGACCTCTCATCTATACCATCTGCTACAGCTTTATTTGTTGCACTTAGCGACCTATAGAATACCTCCAAAAGGACCTTCTCAGGAAGATTGTGATTAGTACATTATTTTAATTTCTTTTTAAACCTCAACCATGCCTGATGCAAAGCTTCCCCGTGTAATTGTTTGAAGTTATTAATTTTATCCCTCAATTGAATCATCCGTGAGGGTGGGAAGAATCTCTCAAAGAAAGCTACAATCAGCTCTGCCCAAGTAGTGATTGACTCATCTGAAAGCTCGCTCAGCCACAAAGTAGCTTCCCCAGCTAATGAGAATGGTAATAAGCAGAGTCTAATGGATTCTTGAGAAACTCGGGGCAGCCTGTAGGCATTACAGATACCGATGAAATTTATCAGATGCTAGTTTTGATCCTCGCGGACAAACCATTGAACAACCCCTTCATGCTCAGCAACTGGATTATAGTACTAGTCGCGTCGAATTTCACATTCGCTGGCAGTGCGGGTGGAATAGTGGCTCCAATTTAGCTAACTTCCTCTTGCTCAAACTCCCCCCGAAGAGCACATTACGTACTGCATTACATCCATGATTACAAGGGGGTTTTGTTGGTTCCTTTCTACCAAGGTAACAGTAAAATTATTAGCCTCAGCTCTCCTAGCTATTTCAGCTAGTCGAACTTCCTCTGCTTGGCGCATAGTTTTGTCTCTTTGCGCCTTCATTATCTCCTTCAACGTGAGATCAATTTGTACCACAGGATTTGCCATGCTAATCTGTGACAACACAAAAAGAAAACGAAAACATAAATCATGAAATAAAGATTACCAGTCAAGCTTAGACACTAATTAACTATTTCCTAACCGTATTCCCCACCAACGGCGCTAAAATTTGATCATGCCCAAATTACACCTCGCAATAGTATAAAGCAGTCGTTGTCATATATAGGAACCTAACTAGGTTGGGGTCAATCCCAAAGGGAATAGCGAAGAAACAATATGTTAATAATTAATAAACTAACTTGCAATCAATATTTTTGAATGGGGGTTTGCAAATAAAAAAAAGTAATGCTAATAATAATTGAGTTGTGCATCAAATTATCAAGACAAAACTAGGACTGTGTTTCCCATAATTTCAAAACTTAGTAGGCTTTTATTAGTAATCTATCCCGGTGAATTTTGTATAAGACTGGCGATTAAGTTCATCTAACGTCTCCAGACCTACATAGATGAATTTCAGTTATCTCTTCTTGTAGTCAAAGTGTGTATATTTTGCCCTCACCATAATTCTTGAATTAAATATCCTCAATTAGAGCTCAAGTTAATATAAATAAGTGTTGGTAGCCTCAAATTGTCATTGTTATTCTCTTTTCCTAACTTCAACCTCCTTGGTCGGGCAAGTTGAAGATACATACACATTTCAACATTTGCAACCGCTAAAACTAATTAACTTAAAGAGAATAATAATCCACCCAATTCACCATTCAAGAATTACTATTTTATTATGCCTATATTTGTTAATCCATCATAGTTCCCACAACCCTTACTTAAGAGATTTAGACGCTCATGTTTATGACAAGACAAACAAAAGGTGTAGAAGAATTCATAATTAAATACTTAAGATAATATAAACTTGTTAACAATATCTCCATAGCTATATTAAGTCACAAGAGCTTGATGATTCTCCAAAAAATAGTCAACTAAGCTATTATACAAATTTGTAAAGTATGAATTGTACAATACTATTAATGATTAAACTTGAACAATGTTGGACAATAATAAACTTGGACGTAGATGCCTAAAAACATGTTATGAAATGGTATTTATAATAGTAGATTAAGCCTTCATTATTCCTTCTTGAATTTGAATTGGATTTTGCAGCTTCTGTTTCTAGTCAAACTGGGATTTGACTTCTAGCTGTCTGGACACAGCCTATGTTCCCTACCCCTCCATGCGCCATTTGCCTAGCATATCACGCCTCTGTGTGTATTGACCAATCTTGTGCATCGTACATGCCAGAGCATAACTATGCCTGTGCACTGCTAACTTCTATATCGTACTTGCTTCGTTAACCCCGTTTTGCCATCCATGCACTTTTACGCTACAATTAAGCCCAAATTCATCACTTTAAGCCCTGAAAGCATCTAATCATGTGTGTTAACTCTTTTTCACAAAAATATCATAAAACACAAGAAAACACACACTATTTATTCTCAAAGCATACCTAAGTATGGGTAAAATATGGCTAATAAATGCGTAAATACGCCCTTCATCAGTGGCTACCTCAAGCAAGGGATTCAAAAGTTTTAGAAAAGGAGTTGCACCGAGTTTTTAGGTCCCAAAGTCACCCCCTTCTAGGAGGTTTGGAGCTAAGGCTGTGGAGGAGCATGGGCTCAAATGGTTCAATGCTCAAAACGAAGCTAAGTATGCCCTAGAGAATTGGGTTAATTAAGCTCGTCTGGCACTTGAGTTCCCCACCATTCGTGACACTGCCCCTTAG
The DNA here is from genome assembly GCA_018107945.1 of Datura stramonium. NCBI lineage: Eukaryota > Viridiplantae > Streptophyta > Magnoliopsida > Solanales > Solanaceae > Datura > Datura stramonium. The sequence continues at coordinate 53,214 of JACEIK010005103.1, read as the reverse complement.
TTAGGGATGGGGTATGGGTTTTCTGAGCCAGAGGAGTGCAGCCTCGCCTTAGTGAGGGAATTTTATGCCAATTGGAACACCTCTTATGGAGAGAGAAAAAAGATCAAGGTGTGGGGGCAAGTGGTCTGCTTCACTGCCAGGTCTTTCAATGCCTTCCTTGGCATGCCAGTGGTGGACCCAGAGATGTATTTCTTATTGTTTGAGAAGTCCCCATACCATTTAATTCGCCACGCATTGTGCAGAGAGCATTTAGCTGCCCGGTGGGGAAGAAGTGAGATTGGTGTTCATTCGACACTCTCCTTCTCCTACTTGACTAAGGAGGCCAGAGTTTGGGTTAGTTGGTCTATGTTGTACTCCTCCTAAGGAAACACACCTCTGAGATAACTTGAGAGAGGGAAGTATTGGTGTACATGCTGATGAAGGGGCTGCCAATTAACTTTAGAGTAGTTCTTATGGACAACATGAAGCGGTCCAGGGACAATTGTCATTGGAAGTAATGTTATGGCAGCGTGATGATTCAGTTCTTGGGGAGCTTATTGAGGAAGAGGAGGTTTACCTCCACCTACCTATTGCTGGGCACTTGACAGGAAAGATGATTGATGTTACAAAGGTCAAGGAGCCAAACACCACATCCAGGCCCAACTCTCACTCCATTTGAGCGCCATTCTCGAAATAACAGTTGGAGAGGTTGTATGTTTAGGATGTTTGAGCTGTAGCTAAATATTGGTGGTAGACCTGCTACTGCTGAGGAGATATCTGCACTAGAATATTGGTACCCACTCACGGACAGTGCTATGATGATGTGAAAGGCGGGGCCGACTTTTAAGGAGCCGCTAGATGATGATGAGCCTATAGTGGTGATTGATGTAGTTGATGAGGATTATGAGGATGATGACACCACTGGAGTTATGTTAATTGATGATGCAGAAGGTGATGATGATGACCAGGATTTTAATCCTGATGATGATAACTATTCTTAGAGGCCCAGGAAGTTTCTTTTCTCGCCCTACTTATTAAGACACGTTTGTGCACTAGGGATAGTGCATTGCTTATGTGTGGGATGGAGGAAATAGAATTTTTTTATTCTATCTTTTCTAGATTGTTAAAGTGGTCTATAGTAATGGCTATCAAACTTTTGGGTTACTTAGCTTGGTTTGTAATATCTAGTGAATGGATGGCTGTGGAAATCGCAATATTGTTATGTTATGTGTTTGTTTGTCTCTGGTTGTTTGTTGGTTTAATTGAGAGTCAAATTTCTTTTTAGAATCCAACATAGGTATAGTGAATGGTCCCGATGATGGATGGATGACAACCGCTTAAAGGAAAATTTGTTACATTTTTATATTGTTATGTTGGAGTCACAATTTACCACTTGTGTGCTCTTGACATTCCATTTAGAAGTTAAGCTAGAAGCACAAAGTGGCCATTTTGAATGCATGAGAATTAAATATTCCATAAGAAACACATACGCTCCTTAACTTGACTCAAGAAAAAAGTTTTTTGGGCTTAGTAATGAAAATTTATTCAATATGATTGTGTGGATGTGTGGCCATAAGACACTGACTCAGATCATGATGCCATGAGGGGTGAGCTTAAAATTGTTGTGTTTTATACATAGAGTAACATCTAGAACTTGCATAACATGTGTGCATGATAGCTAGTTGTCTTAGAGGTAAGATATGATTAAGACATTTTTTTGATATACGCATGTTTGTCCATGGTTTTTTACCTCCTTTAACATAATCCCTTTTCAACCCCATTGAGTTGTAAGCCATTATTTTTTTAGAAACAAAATAAGCCCATTCCCTTTGTTGTGAGACCTCAAAAAGTTGATCCAAAGACATTCTAATGCACTTTGAGATTTAAGAATGAAGGTTACACTGGTGTAACAATGTTAAGGGAAAGAAAAGAAAAAATATGGATGGCAAGATGAGAAAAATAGGAAAGAGGGGTTCCCATAGAATAAAATATTTACTTACTGCTAGAACATAAAGAAAAGATTCTTAATAGTTGATTATTTTTGTTGATATTATAAGCAGAGACTAGAAGGAAAGTAGTGTGAAAAAGGGCATGATAAAAGAAAAAGGGGATTAGTGAAAGGAGAGGTAATCAGTAAGGACAATGTGGTGGACAAGACAGATGAAGTAAAAATATCTTAACGTTCTTAGGATTGGTAGCCACTATTGATAAAATCATTCCTACCCGTCCCTTAGCCAACATTACAATCAGAAAAAGTCCTTATGATCTTACTCTTTTTGAAGTGATTAAGTAATCTAACTATACATGAGAGGCAAGCCTTTGGTATGTTGCATGTGTGAAAAACATCAGTTATGAGAGTGAGTGTGCCTTGTTGACTTATGTTCCCAGTTCTTGAATAGATAATATGAGGGAAGAAACATAACTAAATAAGTAAGGGCATAAGATGGTTAGAGTAGGTGTATCATGAGTCATATTTTTCATATTTAATCATGTTGGCCCTATTTTGAAAAAGATGTGTTAGTTATAGAAAGTTTGTAGTTTCGAACGAGAAGAACTTTCTTGTGTATATGTTGTGGATTGTTTATGAATTGATGAACCACATGTTCATATGCTCTGTCTAGCTAGTTGAGTGAAAATTCATAGAGGTGATAAGTAGTGTGTTAATAAGTGTTTGTTCCATGAAAGTAAGGATTGTTCGAGGACGAACAATAGTTTAAGTGTGGGGTGGTGATGTTGGGCATATTCTTATGCCCATTTGTCACATTTTTACCCATCTTTTATCATGTTTGAGAAGATTATTCTTATAAAATGCAAGGTTTTATGAATATGTGTGTGAAAAAAGATGACAGACGTTTTTAGATTATTTTGGCAGGTAACATATGAAAAAATACTCAAAAATAGTGCAAGGTGTGAAGAAAAAAGAATTTGAGAAAAATTTGGCCTGGTGAAATGGGAGAAATGGTGTGCCAGAGCCTAAACTTCAGTGAACTTGTGCTCAAGTTGGTGCAATAGCTGAAGTGGCACACCAGACCTTGAACTTCAAAAGAATTTTGATCAACACCTTGTTAAAATGAGAGAAATGGCATGTCAGAGAGGATCCAAGCTTGGGAAAAGTTTCTAACACTCTGGTGCATTGAGAGAAGTGGCGCGCAGGTCATGAACTACAGAATTATGACTAACACCTTTGCAAGATGGATGAAGTGGCGTGCCAGGTCTTGTCTGGGAATTATTTTTCAAAGTTCAAAAGTTGAGTCACTTAAGGGAAAAAGAGGAATTTATTACCATTCTTATAAATACATTGCTAGGGTATTTGTTAGAGGGAGTCGAACATTGTATGCAAGATTTTTGGAAGAGACAAGGAGTTCCATTTTTCTTCTTAGGTTTTTCTTCATTATTCTTTACTTTTTGTAATTCGAATGATGATTTCTATGGGTTTACACCTGAATATGAGTGGCTAAACTCCCAAATCTAAGGTTTTGGCCATAGCTTGATGGTTATAGTTTGAATATTAATTTATGCTAGATGTTTAATTCTTCTTTTCAAGATTGTTTATACTTACTTTATTTCATGTTTATTCGTCAGTCTGATCACCTTTAAAATATCATCTATTGGCGCATTGATTGAACTCGGGAGAGAGAACTAATGAGGGTTAGAAGAAGAATAGAGTAGGTTTTGATTCCCTTTTAAAAGTTTAAGGAGATGATTTCATTGTTGAGGATAGGGATATACCCTACAACCCTACTTAGTTAAGTCAAGTATCTTCAACTGTCATCTCATGTTTCTCCTGCAATCATAGGTATATAGGTGTTAGATTTTTTGAGATAGTTCTTGGCTATTTAGGTGAAAAGTTGAGAAATGTGTTCGTAACTTGCAACTAACAGATTTTAGAAGGATTTAGTCTAGCTTATTTGACTCCTAAAACTCAACCTGAAAGCGATAGTGCCAAGACCCTAGATCCAAATAATCATTTCAATTACAACTCTCTTGCAAATAATTTCTTTTTATTATTTTTTAGTTACATTTCAAGTTGTGGTAGAAAGTAATCTCAAAACTCTTTCCAAATTTTACTTGTGTTTTCTTGAAAATCGAAATAAAGATTCAATTTAAGCAATTAAATTGACATGACTCTGCGGGTAAAATATCGGGACTTCACCGTTCTATATTACTTGATGACCACGTATGCTTGCATGTGTGCTTGGCGACGTCATTACCCATAGCTAGAATAATAATAATAAAAACAATGAAATAATACATTCTTACCAAAAGGAATTTAAATTTTCACTTGATAGATAAGAATCTTCAATTACAAAAACTAGATCTACAATCTACTTAAAACTAGGGTTAAAATTAGCTAAGGTCTACTCTCTACAGTAGCTATGAACTAAGGAACATGAAAACCACTGAAAATTATAATAAAAATGTATTTATATTATGTCCCAAAGTTCTCATTAAATTTGAACATCGAAGTGCCAGGTGTGTAGGGACAGACCGCCCTTTGGAAGGACGGATTGTCCTTTGCACCATCCTTTACATTTTCACTACTTTCCCTTAACCTATCATCCTTTGAGATATGGACCGTCCTTTGAAAAGATGGCCTATACTTCACTCTGCACTTTATAATCCTATTCTACCAAGCTTTAATCACATTATCAATTGATAGACTGCCCTTTTGGAAGATGGTTCGTCCCTTCAACCGTACTTTAAGGACGTAATTTTCTGGATTTCTGAAAGCTGCAGCTGGGATAGGGTAGACTGAGAGACAGACCGCCCTTTAGACAGATGGTCCATCTGTTGCCTCGTTTATTGAGCAATTTTATGGCCTTAACTCCTTTATTTTACCATTGTCTTGTGGTCCTAAAACACAACACAATAAGGTTAGTTTTTACCTGATTTTACTCCAAAAGAAATGAAAAATGCTATAAAAAAGAAAAGATATGTCACTAATCCCCAACACATCAACACCCCCAACTTAAAACATTTACTTGTCCTTAAGCAAACTGATGTTGGGAATATTCTTATGCCCATTTGCCATACTTTTGCCTATATTTTCCTTGTTTTGAGTTCATTATCCCTACGAAATGCAAAAATTTATGCTTATGTGTGTTAAATGAGCTAACAAGTATTTTTTAATGGTTTTAGCAGGTAATCATTGGAAAGAACTCAAAAATGGACCAAGGTGTGAAGAAAAAAGAATTCAAAAAAATCATCCCGGTGAGATTGCTAGTGCAACATGCCAATATCTAAACTTCAGAAAAAATTGCACTGAAGCTTGTGCATTAGCTGGTGCGGCGTGCTAGAGCACAAACTCAAGAAGACTTTTGATCAACATCTTGGTGAGATGAGTGGTGAGTACTGCGGTGTGACAAGTCCATAATGTGTAGAATTTGGCTATCACCTTGGTAAAATGGATGGTGCAGCATGCCAGAGGCTGAACTTCAAAGGAAATGCAAGCAATAGTCTGGCGAGATGGATGGTGCAGCGCTCCAGGGCCTTTTTGGGTTGTATTTTCAAGTCTAAAAGCTGAACTTTCCAAGGACAAAAGAGTCATTTGATACCTTACTTATAAATATAACATATAGGGAATTTTGTTAGAGGACTTCGATCATTCTTGGATCAGTATGTATGCAGTCTTTGGGGGAAGAGAAAAAAATTCATTTTCTTTTAGGTTTTCTTATTTACTTTATGCTTTTGTTAATTCAAATGATAATTTCTTTAGTTTTCCACTTGAACATGAGTGGCTTAACTCATGTTTTAGGGTTTTGGCCATAGCTGATGGTTGAAGTTTGAACGCTCCTTTATGCGAGACTTTAATTCTAGATTCAAGATTGTTTATTATTACTTGTTTTAATTGATTATTCGTTAGCCTGATCACCTTGCAAATATTATCTATTGGCTCTTGGTTGAACCCGGGAGAGGGAACTAAGAGAGCTAAAAACATTCATAGAATAGGTTTCGATAATCTTGTTCCAAGAGTTCAAGAGTTGATTTCCTTGTCGATGGTAGGGATATACCTTTCAACCCTATTCAGTTGAATACAAGTATCTTCAAACACCGTCTCATGTTTTTTATGCAACCATAATGATATAGGTGTTAGGATTTATGAGATATTTCTTGCGTATTCGGAAGAATAGTAAGAAATTGAATCATAACTTGCAACTAGAAATCTTAGAATAGTTTAATCTAGCGTATTTGAGTCCTAAAATTCAATCTGAAAGAAGAAGTGCTAAGACCCTAGGTTCACATCATCATTTGAATTACAAACACTTTGAAAACGATCTTTATTCATTAGTTTAATTTACATTTAAAGTAGTAGAATAATCTCCAAAACCATTTCCCCATTTTACTTATTTTTATTTGAATAGTGAAATAAAATGTTAATCTTGAGCAATTAATCTAACAAGTCTCTGAGGGATCAATATGGGGACTTTACCGTCCTATACTACTTGACGACCACGTGCACTTGGCGAATGTCAAAAACCAAGAAGAGAACTACCCTATGCCTAACTAATGTCCCGGACTCACAAATTATCATGACTAGGGTGGTTGTTAGCAACAACTATCAACTCATCAAATGCAATCTAGCCACCCCCTCATCAATCAAAACATAGCTTTCTCGCACCTATTTGAACTAAGCATGCTACCTCCACTTGTGACACCATCTCAGTTTGCATATACCCAAATTAGAGAAGTAAAACATGCCCTCACAATTAGACCAAGGATAGTGTCTTCTTTTGAAGTAATGTCAACACACACCACAAGGACACACAAGATAAAGACAGAAGAGAAATGCACTCAACTCTCATAAAGAACTTCACAAGATAGCTCACAACTACCATATGCCTTCCCATTTACTCAAGTGCCTTTCTTTTTGGGTATCTGGGTTGAGATCACATAAAGACTTTTCTATGCTAGTAATGATGGTTGGAGGGATGGTAGGGTACAATTTATCCATTTAGAGACTCACTTACCATCCTTGATCATTTTATCACGTTTCCACAACCGTTTCACCTTTTTGATCTCTTCTTTTCTTTGGTATTTTTCACACCCCAAAATATTTTTGTGAGCTCAAACATCATTTTTCTCTTTTTCTCCTTTGCTTTCTTCTATTTTTCTTCTTTTTATCTCATTACTCAATACACCTTGGGATATGCTCATACAACGTATTTTTGACCTATTTATTTCTTCCCCTCCTTTCACCCCCAACTTAAAATGTTTTGCTCATTTTTCATTAATTTACAAGTGTCAAGGAGGATGGTTTCAAAAGAGGGTTTGGCTTTGGCTTTCATTGTGATTGATCAAGAGAAAGGTCAATAGGCTTAAATAGGGAGTCTAGGAATTCATGAATCATTTGGTAGGTCTCTTTAGGTATATATGACTTGTGAAGCACAAACAAGGCCTAAGTTCTTCTCGACAACCCATAGTCAATCTTAAATTCAAGCACAAGTAGCAAGGCAAGTTCTAGAGTGTGATCAAATCAAGTGAATATACAATTCTCTTTTCCCACACAATGGTAAATGGACATTTTAATGACTAACATATGACTCTCAACTAGGAACACATTGCCAACAATTTCATGTCACAAGTGGAGATATACAACTTAATGTCAAACAACTCTGGAAAAAAATTTGAGGGGGGGCATTGATTTCAAAAGTTAGCTCAATATGAAAATCGAAAATTTTCACCACCATCTAAATCAAAAATAATTTATTTATCCTAAGAAGACTCATTAAAGTAGGACGGTACCCTTAAGAAAGTTGCCTAAGTAATCTATCATGGGGCCCATGCACTACGACACTTAACTACCTTTATTTTGCTAGATTCAACAAAAAGTAAGCCTCTCGGGAAAGAACCATGACTAAGAAAATCAAGGAGGGCTCTACACTATAAAAGTAAAAAGATGTTAAGCTAAGAAAGAAAAAGAAGAAGCTATATTAAGAAAGCTATAAAGAAATGGACTATATAGATCACAATCCACACATCAAATAACTAATCAAATGCATACAACCATACAATTCAGAATTTTGAGAAAGTTAGTCATTATATACACATCCAAAATATCCACCCCTACATAAAAAAATGTAGTGTCCTCATTGCATATACAAAATAAAGTAGAGTAAGTAAGAAGGTGTACCTCTTGGATATAAGTGGTGGCTTGAATGGAGCAGCTGGCATGGATGTTGTTATGGCTGAAGCTATTGTTGTTGTTGGGTCTACCTTACTAGCAAGTTGTGATGTCGTTTCCTCAATCTGGAGTCCCTGACCCTCTGTAGTGGGCCCATGTGATGAGGTGGAGTTAGGCTGGCTCACCGCGGTGACCAAGGTGCCGTCCTACATCTTGGTGATATCTTTCACTTAGTGAGCATCTGTAAATATATCCTCCCTCAGCAGGATAGGAACCCTTGCCCTCCAACATAGGGTTGTGATAGGCATGGGAATGAGAGGGAGGTGGCAGTCTGAATCTCACTATCCTTAAGCTCCCGTCTAACCATTTGACCAATATTAATACTCTTCTTGGCCACGATAGATGCCACAGTAAGAGCTGATCTTTGGCATAATTGTGTGCCCAAGTGCTATTTTATAACTTGATTTAGTCATGTTTATCTAGTTATACACTTACTTTCTCATGTGATTTAATGTAAACTTGGGTATGCACTAACCAACATGATTTGTCCTTGTTTTGTAGGTGTAAAATGCATTTGAAGGGCTAAATAATGATAGGTGAAGTGAAGGAATGGATTTGGAAGAAAATTGCAAAAGTCAGCAAGGAAGCATGCCATGGCAAGGATGGCCGCACCAGACAGTGTGCCACGCTGTACGTGCGCCGCGCCCAACACCGTGCCACGTCAAGGCCATGCGTGCAAAGAAGGCAGCAAACTAGGGATCCTGCGCGCCAGCGCCGTGCCACGCTAGGCACTGTTGCGCGCCACAGGCCATGTCACACAGACAATCGCGCAGCACCAGCTCCGTGCCACGTTGGCCATCGCGCCATGCCTCGGCCAAGCACCCTTCAATTGAAAATTCCAGTGAGCCTATGCATTACCTCCGTGTCATGGAGGCAATTTGGCACATTTACCTTCGTGCCACGGAGCCATTCCATGACCGGCCAAAATTTGTAAATTCCCTATTTACTATAAATTAAACCCTTAGCTTCTAAAATCATTTTGTCACGAAATATTTCTGAAAACCATAGAGGAGCGAAGGGAGAAGTAAAGAACTCACCTAGGGTTCACCAATTTTACATTCTCTTTCACCTATTCTTGTTAGTACACTACTTTAATGATGCTTTTGAGTATTTGTACGAATATGAGTGGTTAAAACCCTTCCTCTAGGGTTGAGACCACGTGATATGATTGTAATTACATGAATTCATTTTGGTTTGTGTTGTTAATTGTTGTTTTGTCTTACATTCTTCATTATTGTTGTTTTTATGCTTGATTACCATGAAAACATATGCGTTAAGCTTAGGTAAAAGCTTGAAAGAGTAACCCTAGGAAAGAATATAGGAATGCAGGGAGCAAGTTCTTATCTTTAGATATGATTCACGGTTAGGATAGCAAATATACCTAATTTGCCTTGCTTGGTTGCTAAAACGGGATGAGAGCAAGACACCGACTTAGAATTCTCACTCCACCACTCGTAGAAGTAGTTGTGAAGCTAAGTTGGATCAAATTATTAGAGGTATGAAAGTCCCTAATCAAGAGCATAAACTCCATAAACCACATCCATGTAGTTGAATTGCCAGCGAACTAGGTTATCACACCCCCGCTCAACGATGTAGTTGTGAGGCTAGTGTGTTTAGAGGCTCGAGAGACCATGAACATCGCATTTTCAACTATGTGAAACAACAATTGATAATATCATACTTGAACCATTACAAAATGTAGCATTGCATGATTATTCGGCCTTAGCTCTAGTTTCTTCTTATATTGTTTTCAAATTATTTTGTGACCACCCTGAAATTTAATTATAATTTACCGAAAACTTCTCTAATCAACACTTGTGAAGGTTAATCTCACACTTGAACTTCATAATTGGTTGAATTGGTCCAATCCCTATGGGTTCGACATCCGGCTCTTAAAAAGGGCCAATGTATTACTTGTACGACTGCGTATGCTTGCGAGTGCGCTGGAGCGCAACAAGTTTTTAGCGCCGTTGCCGGGGACTGGCGAAGTTTAGTAAATTTTTCTTTTTTTGTGTGATTTTAAATTTCCTTAAGTGTTGAGAAACTTCGTCTTAGTCTGATATATTGTAGGTGACAGGTTTCCGTTGTAGAGATGGCATGGAATAGAGAACTCGTGGAGCCGTTGCTTGAACCTGAACGTCAACTTCATTTACTCAGGAGGGAAGCTCTAGAGCGAAAGCTAAAGAGACTTCAGGAGAGGTTACAACAACAACCACCGGGAGGACAAGCAAAGTTGTTACCTGATATCATGGTATCCCGACCCATTCGCGAAGTAGCTATCCCACTAGCGACAAATGTGACCTCTAGTATCCGTAAATCGGAACCTGGAGGGAACTTTGAATTGAAACAGAATATGGTGCAACTGTTACATTCTAGTGGCCAGTTCACTGGGATGACTCATGAGGACCCACAACAACACTTATAGAACTTTCTTGAGATTAGTGACACGTTCGTCCCAACTGCAGTGTCCACAGATTATGTCCGACTTACCCTCTTCCCATTCTCATTGTTGGGAGAGGAAAAGAGGTGGTTGAAATCTGAGCCACCAAATTCCATAACTTCTTGGGATGATTTGGCAAAGAAGTTCCTTATCAGATTCTTCCATTCAGGCAAGACTGCCGAACTCAGGAGTGAAATATTAAGCTTCACGCAGAGGCCAGAGGAGAACTTGTATTTGGCTTGGGAGAGATTCAAGTCATTATTGAGAGACTGCCCCCATCATCAACAGTCTAATGAAGTGCTAGCCCATACCTTTGTAGAAAGTCTAGACCCACACACAAAAATTTCACTAGACTCTGCATCGGGTGGGAAAGCATTAGAAAAGACTTATGATGAGCTGTACACTTCGTTGAACAGAATTTCTCAGGGAAATCCAGAGTGGCACAACGAGTCATCGAGAGGGACAAGAAAGAGAACAGTAGGCTGATAGATATAGATGGTGTAAATTCCTTGGCGGCACAGCTAGCATCATTTCAGCATCAAATGATGACTCAGTTCTATAAACTGAGTATGAACCAACAGCAAGGACAGGTAAATGCAGTTCAGCAAGCTCCGAGTTGGTGTGAAATCTGCAGCAATAATAGGCATAATGCAGAATCTTGCAGGGCAAATCTTGAATCGGTCAATTTTATTGGGAATGTTCAGAGGAACAATCTGAATTTTGGAAACAATTACAACAAGAATTGGCAGAGCCACCCGAATTTTTCTTGGGGTGGAAATCAAAGGCAAAGCTACCAGCAACCTCAGCAACAGCAGTATCAATAGCAGAATAGGCAGAATGATGGCCAGTTGAGCAGCAACATTGAGGAGAAGTTGCAAAAGATTATGGAGACACAGACCCAATTAGCAGAGAATCAGGCGAGGATGGCATCAAACTTGAAAAATCAGCAGTTGGCAACCCACAATCTAGAGAAGCAGATGGGTCAAATAGCAGCTGCTCACCACACTAGACCGCAGGGAGGATTACCCAGCGACACAGACACAAACCCCCGACAGGTCAACGCCATCAGTCTGAGGAGTGGTAGGCAATTGGCTGATGCATCACCGCAAGAGAGGAGAAATGAGGTGCAACCAGAGTTGGTTAGAAAGGGACAATCCACTGAAGAAGGAGAGAATCAGAGTGTTGTGCAACAAAATGAAAAATCATCATTGCATCCAGCACAAAGACTACAACCACCATTTTCGCAAAGATTCAAAAAGAGCAAGGAGGAGGAATGCTTTAGAAAGTTATTTGGTATTTTCAAAGAACTTCATATAAATTTTCCTTTGCTTGATGTTTTGCAGGGAATGCCCAAGTATGCTAGAGAAGCAGGTGAGGATGGCATCAAACTTAAAAAATCAGCAGTTGGCAACCTGCAATCTAGAGAAGCAGATGGGTAAAATAGCAGTTGCTCACCACACTAGACCGCAGGGAGGATTACCCAGTGACACAGACACAAACCCCCGACAGGTCAACGCCATCAGTCTGAGGAGTGGTAGGCAATTGGTTGATGCATCACCTAAAGAGAGGAGAAATGAGGTGCAGCCAGAGTTGGTTAGAAAGGGACCATCCACTGAAGAAGGAGAGAATCAGAGTGCTGTGCAACAAAATGCAAAATCATCATTGCATCCAGCACAAAGACTACCACCACCATTTCCGCAAAGATTCAAAAAGAGCAAGGAGGAGGAATGCTTTAGAAAGTTATTTGATATTTTCAAAGAACTTCACATAAATTTTCCTTTGCTTGATGTTTTGCAGGGAATGCCCAAGTATGCTAAATACTTGAAAGATGTGGTGGCCAACACAAGTATGCTAAATACTTGAAAGACGTGGTGGCCAACAGTCATATTTGTGGATGTTCAAACAAGTAGTTCCGACCGAGGAGCGTGCCATTGTGGTAATGAGAAATATACCTAAAAGCTCAAAAGACTAGGAGTTTTACCCTCCTATACAAATTGGTAAAGCCGAGGTATAAGAGCTCTATGTGATTTAAGGGGAATAGCTTAATCTAATGTCCCTATCTTTGTTTCACATCTCTGTTGGGTCAACCGAGACCGACACGATTAATGCTGGTGTACCTGCGCATGTCGTGTGTGGCACCGGGAGCGGAATAATTGAGGACCTTTCTCATCAGCGGTTGTCTATCATACCCACGACTTTATTATATTGGATTTTGGAAGTTTTTGATGATATACACCCGATCTAGACCCACCATTTTTGGCCACTCGGAGGAGCGTTATTAACAAGAGCAAAGGGACCCTAAAAATGAGGGTCGATGATGAAGAAGAACTCTTCCTGGTTTACCAAGAGATTGATCCACCCACACATTACAGACCTTTGTAAGCTCAAGGTGTTATCAGAGGCTAAGTTTGAGGTGGCAGATTCCACTGTCCACTACTAAAGAGATGTTTAGTTTTCACTCGAATCCGATGGAGGGCTTCAACTAAGAGAAGTTGGAGGAAGAGAGGGACAAAGAGGCGTATGTTCTCGAAAAATAAAAAGATAAGAAGACGGTTCTCAAAAAGGAACACTGCATGAGGATTTCCCGAAAGCATTGTCCACGTCGGTGCCGCCACGTAAAATTAGGGCGCCGCATGGGAGGCAACCTAAGGGTACCACGCACAATGTTGGGCTGTCAGCTTGTGTTGATTTTGTTTATGTTCATCTTGTTGTTGTTTTTGGTGGAGATGTAAGCACAAAAGGAGGGGAAGTTTGAGTACCCTTGGAGGAGGAAGCTAAGAAGCATGAAAGAAGGAAAGTGTGGGGTCGAATACCCACTTGCTCAAAATGAAGAAAAACATGTCGTTATTAGGATTAGAGGCCCTGGGAGAGTACTTTTCACCCTTTTGAATTTTAATTGGATGCTTTGGGGACATAGCATGATTCAAGTGTGGGGTGAGGGAAATTTCAAAAATTTTGTGCTTCATGATTTTGGGTGAATTTAGTGCTTGATAGGTATTGGTTAAAATTTTTGAGTTAAGCATGATTCACTCCACCGCTGGTTTTTCTTTTCGGTTCTTTTCCGAAGGCGGGACACTTTGAACCGAAGAATAAAATTTTTTTGTCTCGAACATAGTTGTTTTCAAATATAGTTAGACTCTTCCCAAAGATGGATGGATGATGACCGCCTTGGAGGAAAAATTAGTCTATAGGTTTTTCTTTTTTAACCCTTAGCTAATTGACGACTTGATGTTCTTGTTATGTGCTATGCATGATTGTAAGATGCAAGTGGTTTTAATTGAGAACATGTTAACCATTGTATAACTCGTTGAGACACCTAGGCTCTTGAACGTGACTCGGTATTCTTAAAGCTTAATTTGGAATTCTTGTGATTAGCCGAGTAAGAGTCTCGATGAATTTGTCTTGAATTGAGCATGTGTTGTGAGTGTAAGATTTTGACTATTCCATGCTATCGCAATGTCTAGAACTTTCCGTGTGTATACAAAATGAAATGAGGGATGTCGATCAGAGGAGATGATGTAGGCATTTCTTCGAATAAGCCTAATTTTTATCCCTCGCTTCACCTACCTTGAAAGTCTGATCCTAGTTATCCCCATTGAGCCTTAAGCCTATTCTTTGATGGATACAACATAAGCTTAATCCTTTTCTTTCATTAGCCTTAAATTTGATCCAAAACTCCTAAGCGCTTAAGTGAAAAAAATCCAAAAGAATAAGGGAGGCAAAAGAATTGCGAAAAGAAGGAAAATACTAGTTGTGGGATTTGGAGGGAAAGCGATTGAGTAATGCATTTGAAATGCTTGGAGTATTAGTAGGAGTAAGAGAACAAATAAATGAAAAGTTGTTTAAGTAATTCTTACTAATAAGCTAAGTGTGCTTTAAAGAAATGGGAACAAGAGGAAATTTAAGATTGAAAAGGAGGGAGGAAGAAGAGAAGAGATGTCCGTAATAAATGAATGATGTATTAAAAGCGCTTAGGGAAGATAGCCACTATTATCGCCGAATAGTACCTACCCGTCCCTTAGCTTACATTACAACCCGCCTACTCGATCTTACGTTCAAACATTCTTAAGCCAAGGGCAAGCTTACGGGTCAATAAACGTGGTACGTGAATTCTTTGTTACAGTGAGCTTAATTCTTATTTATATACCCATACATGGTATTAATTGAAAATTTGTGAGTAAAAATGGGTAAATCTCTGTTGTGAGGGCACATGTTTAATGAAGGATATAATTCATGTCGAATTTCGATAAGTTAATTTGCAGCGAGGTTGTTGAGATTAAGAGTCGGACTGAGGTTAGGAAGTGTTAACATAGTTATATTTTATTTTAATGGTTAAATCTTGCCTGCTCTATTTTTAAATTGCTATCTAAAATAATCGTTGTAGCCGTAGCATGAATTGTCTCGCTCACTAGCTTATGTGAGTCTTCATGTTCATGAGATGTAAAAGGGTTGTTCGGGAGACGTAACAAATCTTTAAGTGTGGGCTAGTGATCTTGGGAATAATTGTGTACTCCAAGTGCTATTTTTTTATAACTTGATTTAGTCATGTTTGTCTAATTATACACTTACTTTCTCATGTGATTTTATGTAAATTTGTGTATGTACTAACCAACATGATTAGTCCTTGTTTTGTAGGTGTAAAATGCATTTGAAGGGCTAAATAATGATGGGTGAAGGCGAAGGAATGGATTTGGAAGAAAATTGCAAAGCTCCAAGGAAGCATGCTATGGCAAGGCTGGTTGCCACGTGCCAAGTGCCACGCCAGGCGTGCGCCGCGCTCTAGCGCTCGTGCTACTGCGCCAAGGTCATGCGTGCAAGAAGGAAGCAAACCAGTGGCGCCGCACGCGCTGGTGAAGCCACGCTAGGCACCGGCCGCGCGCTAAAGGCCATGTCACGCAGCTATCACAAAGATCAAGATCGCGCCACGTTGGCCATCGCGCCATGCCCTAGCCAAGCACCCTTCAATTGCAAATTCTAGTGAGCTCACGCTACCTCCGTGTCACCGAGGCAATTTGGCGCGTTCACCTCCGTGCCACTAACCATTCCATGACCGACCAAAATTTGTTAATTCCCTATTTACTATAAATTAAACCCTAAATTTCTTCTAAGATCATTTGTCACGAAATATTTTCCGAAACCGTAGATGAGCGAAGGGAGAAGTAAAGAACTCACCTAGTGGTTCACCAATTTTACATTCTCTTTCACCTATTATTGTAAGAACCACTACTTTGACGATGTTTTTGAGTATTTGTAAAGGAATATGAGTGGTTAAACCTCTTCCTCTAGGGTTGAGACCATGTGATATGATTGTAATTGTATGAATTCGTTTGGTTTTAGTTGTTAATTGTTGTTTTGTCTGCATTCTTAATTATTGTTGTTTTTATGCTTGATTACCATGAAAATGTGTTAAGCTTATGTAAAAGCTTGAAAGAGTAAACTTAAAAAGAGCACAGGGAATGTAGGGAGCAAGTTCTTATCTTTAGATATGATTCGCGATTAGGATAGAAAATATACCAATTTGCCTTTGCTTCGTTGCTAAAACGGATGAGAGCAAGACACCGACTTAGAATTTCACTCCACCACTCGTAGAAGTAGTTGTGAAGCTAAGGTTGCATCAAATTATTAGAGGTATGAAAGTCCCAAATCAAGAGCACAAACTCCGTAAACCATCCATGTAGTTGAATTGCCCACGAATCCAGAAGTTATCACATCCCCGCTCAACGATGTAGTTGTGAGGCTAGTTTGTCGTGTTTAGAGGCTCGAGAGACCATGAAACATCGCATTTTCAACTATGTGAGACAGCAATTGATAATATCATATTTGAACCATTACAAAATGTAGCATCGCATGATTATTTGGCCTACTTCTAGTTGCTTTTTATATTGTTTCGCATTATTTTGCGACCACCCCGAAATTTAATTATAATTTAATAATATTTTTATAAAATATTGAAGTTTGAATTTGTTTATTTGATTAACTTGAAATTCATAAATTGGCTTACTTGGTCTAGTCCCCGTGGGCTCACATCCATTTTTTAAAAGGGCCATCAGATATTTGTAATGAACAAGGTACGCTTGGGTACTGAGCGCAACAAGAGTCCGTCCCAATTGTACTTGGTGTTGTTTCTTCGCTGAAAGCATACTCGCCGCAAATCATCTTCCATCAAAACATGAAAAGTTGGAGGTCCTCTGAAGATATCGATGTATAAGATAATGTACCTAAAACCTGTACCTCTACACACTGGGCTATCCACCCTCTAGCCAACTACCTTGTCATAAGTTGGGCGTGTCTACTACCTTATAATCACCACCCCAAGTAGAATCGCCACGTCTCTCTAGGCCGATGTCACCGTAAAACCCCATGGATTACTACTAATTTCGGCTCTATCTCGGACTTCAACACCGGGTTCATCCTCATGAGATCTCTCCATATACTACATATAACTCCTACCGTTGTTCGAAAGGTAATTCCACCCACCGGCCTAATAGGAACTCCTGCTAAGCAAAATTTAAGCGCCCATGATATCGGGGTATACCTCCAACCCGCCAAAGTTAATAGTTCTCTCCTCGTTGATCCCCGTTGAATTCGTCATCGACTATGTTGATGCCCTACGTATAGCACTCTTTAGCACCCTGTATAACCCACCTAATACTATATATCTCCTCCAACTATTTTTGTCTCAATCCCCGCCGCAAGTGGGAGAGGAGGTCTTATAAATGACTTCCTCTCGCCTACCACAGGAGACTTCTATCTAGGGCCCTTATAGTAGCATGGTCATGGTCATCACCGAATCGGGATGAAGATCTCGGAGCCAATGTCTTAGTTGATGCCACCCTAGGCCGATGGAACAAGTGACACCTCGACTCTCCCGCTACCTAGATGCAAGTAGTCCTCCTCATCCTCTTCAACTAAGCAAAGACTTTAGGTGTGTTTGGCTTCCCCGGGGTAATGCTCTTCTCAAGGCCCCATTTACCTATGATCATGCACCAATTTTATTAGAACATAGACATAGGGTATCCTGACAGAAAGAGGTGCAAGCATGTACCAAGGGACGATCCCTACCTTCGAAGAACTGACCATACCCTCTACCATCAATTTAGTTCAAAAATATCACTGTATCATTTCAATGTTCGATCTGCTATTGGCCATCCTTTCCAAGGATACCATCCTCGAGTCATACTGACTCAGTGGAATTGATGTTTACGTCTAATTGCGTAACAAATGCATGCCCATCTATTCTTTCATCTATTAAGGTACACATACTTTTTTCACTTGGGTAGTTTCAATTTTTGTACAAGTCTCAAACAATGGAAAAGACTCATCCAATTTCAAGCTAAAGACGTAATTAACAAACATGAAAGCACAATTATAATTAAACCTAAGCCTTGTTCAATCAAACTAATAGTATAAACCCCAGCCTTCTCCCTAAAATTCATTTTAAAGTCAAGGTAATCATAAATTCCACTACAAAACTTTGTGCAATGTCACGTTAGGCATGAAATTAAAGGCGTATAGAAGAACATTACATAAGTGAGTGTTTGCTTGTGCAAAGTGGATATGAGCAACCTGGACTGGGTGAAAATAAAACCCTAGAAATATGTTACTGAAAGTGTGCTTATGAGAAGTGAGTGCAAAGAATGCAAGTTCTAAAGCTCAAACGATCAATAATGGAGGAAATTTAAGTAGGGAAGAAGAGGGAATGAAGAAGATAAGAAAGATGGGTGTGCTATTTCTATTTGAATGTATTCCCATAACACCCTGATTTCTTTAAAACTAGCCGGGTTGGGCCGGGCCAAGCCCATGTGTGGCTAATTAAAGCCCGGCCTAACCCAAAATTTCATCCTACATGTGGGCTCATTGACTTTTTCTTTTTATTAATGATCAGAGACTCCGCCAAGAGACGGCCCATTTGAGCAAGGTAATGATCCGTACACGGATCAACTCTTGTCCATTCCCTTCCAAGTTGTGTGTAGAGGACGGATGGGACATGTGGTCCGTCCTTAAAAAAGATGGTCCATCTGCTCTACCGTCTTTGTGCACTAGAATTCTTCCTTTCTATTTTAGACCATTTATCCAAATTTCTAAGTGTCCCTACATCGACTAACACCAATCGGGCCTAAAATATGCTTAGTTACCTCCCATGTAGCTTGAGTGAACACGCGCCACGACGTGGATACTTCATATAAGCAGCATCCTTTGCGTTTCCACCCAAAAAGCGCCCGATTTAATGTCACGACATGATGCAAAATACCCGATCATGGATTTTGTGATTCATCCTTAGATGAGACTTCCTACCTACTTTCTTCCTTTCGTTTTATCGATGTATTGCTTCACCCATGTTGATTTAGCCTTATTTCTCTTGGGTGATTCAGCTATAGTATGCTCAACTACCCTACAAATTTCATGCTTAACATTGACCATAAAATGTGACCAACTCCTATGGGCAAGAAGTAACCTCCCTCGACCTTGAAGGTAATACTCTCATCCTTGATGCGTAAACATTACCAGCTTTTCAGATCCATCAATGCTCTCCCCAAAGAGTACTAATGGTCTCCCAAGGATGACGGGTATGTCTCTATCAACATTGTAGTCGCAGTACAAACTTGCCAACTTTGACAAGCACATCTTCCACTAGTCCCACCTGAGTTTTAGTGGATTTGTTGGCCATCTAGAGCTAAATGACTTGGGCTTCAAATAGACAACCTATACCGCTAGTAAATGGCAAGAGGCATCAGGTTAATTCTTTCCCCATAAATCACAAAGAGCATGCAACCAATCATATCTACCTATCCTGCAAGATATGATAAATTCTCCCTCGGTCACATTTCCTTCTCAATACATGTGCCTTCCATGATGACACTCACTCTATGGGTCATGGGAATGATCTCCTCCTTGTCACTTGGTAGATTTCTAGTCAAGATCATCTTCAAGTACTTAGCAAACCTCGACATCTCTTTGATAACATCAATGAGCGAAACTTAGAGTATTGCCTCCTTAAGCCTCTCAATATGCTTTCCCACTTTTGCATCAAGGGCTTGTTGATCAATTCCTTGTGGAAATAGAGGGACAAGAGGAGGAAAGTATTTCTCAAAGTCTTCCACTTCCCCGCCTTAGCCTTCCCTCTCTTTCGAGTGCAACTAAACATCATTTTGGATCCAGCATCAACTATCTCATCAACACAAGGCTTCGGGGCTTTCAGGGTCATACAACTCAAACACAATTTCGAACTTGTCCTCCACCATACCATCTTTCAAACTTCTCATCAATATGTTACACAATCTTCCCACTCCTAAGCGACTATGGCCAACATCGGTTAATGTAAGATAGCACATGTCCTATTGAATTCACCACTATGTCACTTGTGAGATGGCCTTTTAACCTGACATTTTGATCATAGGAAAGGTCCCCGACTCCAAGGCTCTAATTTTTGAATGGAAGTTGTGTAAGAGCCTACAATCTAGGCGAGACTCTTGAGACAAGCATCTGTTCTCTCCTTGTTTTCAAGCATATTTTATAGCATCCCTTCAATAATCGAGCCCCCATGATCAGCGTGAAGGACCCTCCCTCTAATTTTGGGAGTTTGAGGAGGACCTCTAGACGTGAGCACAAGAAGATGAGCCCCTCTATTCCGGCCGTTCCCACTCTTCTACCAATGCTAATTTTGAAAAAAATAATTCCAAGGGTATTGACTCCTAAGCAATAAATTGAGGTATCCATTTCTGGGATGAAAGAGCGAGGTGCAACACCGCCGATACCGTGATCTATAGCCACGGATGAGTTGCCAACATAGCTGCATCTTTCACGTGTAAAGGTGGTGGCTTTGGCAATTATTAATATTAGTAAGGAGGAGGAGGACATCCATGCCCGTATTGAACTTCCTGGGCCACGCCTCATCAATAGCATGCACTTTCTGCCCTAATTTGGTTAACCTCTTTGTGATGGGGCTCGTTGGTTTCCATAGTGACCATTATCTGATCACGCCTCCCGACTCTCCTTCATCAAATGAGATAAAGAAGGAGCCCCAACATTGATTCCTCCACTCGGGGCCCCACCATGCCAAGAATGGTCGCTCTTTGTAATTTTATCCAAGATGATGGCAATTATATCAAATGTCTTTTCTAATGAAGCATCCACTCGCGACATTATTGAAATAGACATTTCAAGGCATCTAGATATGTATAAAACTTCTCAAACAAGATATTATCTCGGGAACCCATGGTTGGGCGTCTCAAGGATGTATTGCCAGTAATCTCCCATGCTTCAAACAATTGTTCACCCAAACAATTGCCAAAAGTAAAATATCTTATCCCGTTGCTCCGCCTTGCTACGTGAAAACCATTTCTCCAGAAGACATTCATTAACTCTCTTTCAAAGTATGAATTGATTTGAGAGGGATCTATGCAATCAATCCCTTGCCTTATCACAACGGTAGTATTTGAACACTTGTAATCGAATAAAGCATCATCCGAAATGTTATTTTACTTATGAAGGTTGCACAACTCCAAGAATTTTTGAAGTGTTGATGGAGGTCATCATCCATGGAGTTGCAAAACTATCACTCCACTTTCAAATAGTGTAGATAATATCACAATTTCGAATGAGGCAACATTTACCCTTGGTGGGACGATCCAAATTCGGCATAGTCAACTTTCCCATCGATATCCACAAACACATTTTCAAATATCCAAATTTAGAAGAGTGGCCATGTTCCCCGTATCAATATTCAAAAACAAAAAAGAAAAGGAAAAGAATATATCTAAGCAAACAAACTAGAATATTAGAACTATTTAGAGCTTATGTCGTAGTCCCTAGAAATTCATGCACAATATTTGATGTCGTTCAAATCCACTCCCAATATAGGATAGTATAAATGATCGATGCAAATATATAACCCAACGAGAGTTAGGGTCGATCCCACAGACTACTCAAAGCCCAGCTTATCTAGTGCTAAACAACAAAGTATTGCAAGATTAGAATCTTTCTGACCGAGAGTAATATAATTCAACAAGAATTCACAAAATGTGCTAAGCTAGAGTTGTAAGAAATTAGAGGTAATTCTAGGAAGTGACCTCAATATTGGGTTGATCCCTTTAATCATCCAAAATGAAAGAATTGAGAGAGGGCTAATTCTAACATGCAAGAAATTTACATAGTGTGATACCTGAAAGCCTAAGAATAGACCTGTGAATGTAATTGGAAAAGGAAGAAAACCGCAAAATGTCACAGATCCTGATTTACTCAACAACTCATGGGTGATACCATGAGTCGTCGAAAGCAAATGTGGAATGAGGGTTCAGTGGAAGCAGCAGACAACCGGACGGTAACGACTCTCGTCGTGAACAACGGTCATCAGAATCCTGGCCGTTGGAAGGACTGGATTAGGCCGAGGGAGAAACAACGGGCATCTCACGATTCGTGGGGAGGAGGAATGACCCTTGTTTCAAGTCACAAGCCAGGTTGAGGATTCAAAGGTGGTTCAATGGATGGAGACCACGACTCACAGCTGCACTACGAGTCGGGTGAGGCTCGTGAAAGGGAAGTTAGATCGTCAAGGCTGCGACGGTCAATTAAATGACCCGTGGTTTGAAGTAACAAATCTTCCCGATGAGTCAGGAAGGATATGAGATGTGTTATGAGGCAGTGGACCCACGACTCGATACTACGAGTCGTGGTATGTTTCCAAGACCCATTGGGTCGGGCCATGTATCCGTCGGTCATTGTGTGAAATAATTTTAAGGGCATTTCCGACTTTTCAATGCTTTTAGACCCTAAACTGCATTATTTTGGATATTTTCTAGAGTGATAAGAGGAGTTAAGTCCTTATGCATGTCCAATCTCATGCAAGAACTTTAGAGAGGTTTTTGGGAGTATTCAAGGTTTTCTTACCCAAGTTTCCATCAATTTTCGTTGGCATTCAAGAACTTTGAGTCAATCCATTTCCTGGTATGTAGGTTTTTAGAATGGTGAAATTCTTCCGCACCCATGCCTCAAATCTCAAATTAAATCATGAATCCCGCTATTCAAGTCTATGGGGTTTTTACTCAATGCATGAAAATGTGATTTATCCTACGGGTATGATTTAATCGAGTCTTAATTATCAATTATGAATGACGGGTCGCTTTTTATATTATTTTATTCAAAAATCATGTTTCAATCTTTTAAATCTAAAATGCCCATTTGATGAAAGTTCATGAAGGTTATGATTTATGATGACTTCTCTATGTTTGAGTTTATTGATGATGGACAAGCATGATTTCAAAGTTACCCATGTTTATGAGCATATTTTGAAAGAAATGAATATGAAGAAGCATTTCAAAATGCCCACATGTTGAAGAATGATTTACGATTTATGAACGAATTACATGATTTATTGATTTATGATGTTGTCCATAAAAAGGGCCTTGATTCTTGGCTAAACATGTTTTAAAGGGGATCAATGATGTTAAATGTTCTATCTTAGCAAATGAGGTTTCTAATGCATGATGCTATCATTTATGTAATAGCCAATATCATATTTTTTGGGAGTCAGTGTCTAGCACCGAGCAAATTCTCAAAGATTCAAAGGACTATGCCGGTGTCTCATAACCACGTGCCATCGTGGGTTATAACATTATATATTGTATTGATACCAATCCCCTCAACGGATATCAAGTTTAATGCACGACCTCGCCCGGCAAGCTAGTGGCCTTCCGCTTCTTCCCACTTGGAGTGAGATAGTTGGGGCATCATGAAAGGCTCTATCATGACGGGTGTCGGTTATGACGAGTCCTCCCATTGTTCCGCGTATGTATTATGAATCGTTATATTTATGTTATTGGATCAAGTTATATTTTGATAATGTTTATCATTTATTATGATTATGAATGCTTTACTGATGATTTGAAAGCCTCAAGCCTTATGTTTTCACTGAGTTTATGATATATTCATGATGTCCTTCCTCTTTTACGCTTACTTATAAGTCTTATTTTATTTTTAAATATCCGTTTACTTACCTTGCATACTCGTACATTCCATGTAATCGACCGCATATTTCTATGTCAGACGTTTCATGATACAGTGGTACCTGATCTGTGCTCATCCTCATCCTATCCATCTTAGCTTACATTCTCGCCTTATTGGGCGAGTCCTCATGTTTCGAGGGTCAGTTTACGTACTTTTTATGTTATCTCGATGTTTCGCATATTCAAGCTGCTTGGGTATATCTTCCCATCAACCCATCGTATGTAGTTGAGGCTTTAATTCATGTGTGTATTCAAATCTTATGTGCACGTCTAGTATTTTCATGTTATGCTATGATTACATTCCACTATGTTTTTATGTTTATCATTCTCGTGTATTTGAATGTGATTAGTTGCATCCATGAGCCATGGGTCGACTTCTAGGGTCCTCAGTCCCTCCCCCGTGTCTACAATCCGGTGTATGTTCGGGCCGTGACAAACTTGGTATCGTGAGCCATAGGTTTGAAGTGTGTTCTGCAGTGCCCGAAAGCCACGTTGCGTAGAGTCTTTTCAGCGGGGCGTGGAAGCGCGCCACACCTATGACGAAGAGACTACCATACGTTTAGGGAAATGTTCCCTTCTTTCATGTTCTATGTCGTGCGATGAAAGCCTTTCCAAACTCCTCTAATTCGTGCGATTATGCACTATGGCTCCTAGAAGAATGAATCGAAGGAGGAATGGAAACATGAAGTCCACTGAGACGGAAATGACCACGGAACGGGCATCAACAAGTGCCCACTGCTCAGAGCCCTGTGCACCGAGCTATTTCCCACGCCGAGTTTCGATCGCTATTCAGATGTTGGCGTAGCCTTGACCGCGTGTAAACCAACAGGGCCGTTGCACCATCTCCACGAATGGTAATGCAGCAGTTGGATCAATTAGAGACTTCGAGGATGAACCCTCCTTAGTTCACTGGATCAAAGCAGTGATAAGGAGCCATACGAGTTTATCAAGGGACTAAGGTCACTCTGTGTTATGGGGTGACAAATGGGGAGTGTAGTTTACTTAGCCTCTCTTATCGCCTAAAAGAGGCCAATTGGTACATGAAATGGAGGGACAGCAGGCAGAGCTGCCCTATCGGGCCGATGAGTTCCAAATGGCCTTTCGATGTGCCCTTTTCCCTGAGATGGCGGAGTTCAAAGAAGCTGAATTTGTGAACCCGGCGGGGAAAGATGACTGTTGGAGTATTCACTTGAGTTCACTAGTTTGTCAAAGTACACCCTAGAGTTAGTGATGGATCGCAGGCGCAGTGAGCGATTTGTTCATGGCGTGGCCGTTATTTAGACCTAAGGATTGGGTGTGGATCGCTATGCTACACTAGGATATGGACTTTTCTTGCATAGTTTTGTATGCCCAACGATGGAGGCGGCACATATGAGGGAGAGGGAGGCAAAGAGGTCGACTTACGCTGTGGGTTTTCACACTGTAGGTTCTACGCGTGGCTACCGTCCACGCTTTACCAGAGGTCACTAGACCCAACACCATCATCACAGCTAGTGTTCCATCTAGATGCAAGTGATCGCAGGAGAAGGGCTTGTGTGGTCGAGGCAGAGGGGTACCCATGAGTATGCCACCTGTACTACTCAGAAGTGAAGCAAGAGTCACATCGAGGAGTGCTTTCGCCGTATGTCTGCCAGGGCGTGAGATCTCGGGGCACATGTGCCGAGCGTCGGCATAAGGTGATAAAGGTGATGATAGGGGTCGTGCATAGAACACTGTAGATACCAAACACTTGTGCCCCATTCTACTCCATAGGGTCGATTCAGCGAGGTGGTGGACAGCGCCAAAACCGATTCTATGCCCTTGCCTCATGCCAGAGTGAGGAGACTTCGCGACGTGGTCATCGGTATATTGTGTCTCTTTCATATTGATGTTTATGCCTTGGTAGATCCTGTGAGCCACCATTTTCGTGACTCCTTATATTACTAGTAGCCTCGACTTAGTCCCGAGACCTTGTCGAACTACTTTCGCCACCCCAGCTTGGTGATTCACTATAGCTATCTATATATGAGAATGACCTGGCCACCGTGTTGCATAAGGTTACCTCCGTATACCTTGTAAAGTTAGCCATGACTGATTTTGACATTATTCTTGGTATGGATTGGTTGTTCGTATGTTATCCTTCGATTAATTCTTAGAACCGATGCTGGAATTTCATTTTCCGGGGTGAGTCGCTGGTTGGAGGAAGGATAGTTCACAGACAATAGGTCGGTTTATTTCCTATCTTAAGGCCGTGAAGATGATCTCTAAAGGTTTCATGTACCACCTTGTTAGGGTTAAGGATGTGAGTCTCGATACCGGTTCTTCGCCCGCTCCGTGGTGTGCGAATATCCGAGGTGTTTCTGATGATTTTACAGTGTGTTCCTCTAGAGAGGAAAAAATTGATTTCTAAGATTGATCTATTCCCGTATTAATGCCACTTATCTATCCCTCCCTACAGATGACCCTAGCCAAACTAAAGAAATTAAGGATCGCTTAAAGGATCCGTTGGATATGGCTTCATTGCTGGGACTGAGCCACCTCCACGGGGTGCACTAGTTCTATTTGTTCGAAAGGACGGCTCTCTTCACTTGTGTATCGACTATCTAAGTAGCTTGAACAAGGTTACCGCTACACTGTACCCTTACCAAGGATCTAGCTATACGCAAAGTTTAGCAAGTGTGATTTTTGGCTAAACTTCGTAGTACTGGCCGCGGGTATCAAGCGAAGGTATAAGGGTAGATTCCTAGAAGATTGAGGCTATGAAGAATTGGCACAGACCGACGAATCCTTCGTAAATTCGTAGCTTAGGCCTAGCAGCTACTACCGAAGATTTGTTGACGACTTTTCATCAATGGTAGCCCCACTCGACTGTGCTGACTCGAAAAGCCGAAGTTCCAATGGTTCCGAGGTCATGGAGAAAAGCTTCCAAGAGTTAAAGACCCGACTCACTTCAAAGACGGTGACATTGACTTTTACCCGAGGGAACCGATGGCTTTGTAAAGCAGTATTGTGATGCTTCGAGAGTCAGACTACGATGTGTGTTGATGTAGCGTGGGAAGGTAATAGCATATGCCTCGAGACAACAAAGCTCATGAAAAGAATTACTCGAATTCCATGATCTTGAGTTGGCTACTATGGTGTTTGCGTCAAAGATATGGCGCATTACTTGTAATGGATCCACGTGACGTATTTATGGATCAAAAGAGCTTGCAATATGTTTTCACATAGAAAGATCTAAATCTTCTAGCTGGCTGAGGTGGTTGGAGTTACTAAAGGTCTACGATACGAGTGTCCTCTACCGCCCGGTAAAGCTAATGTGGTTGCGGATGCGCTTGCAGACTCTCTATGGAGAGTTGTGTCCTACGTGGATGAGGGAAAGAGTGTCATGAAGGATGTCCACCGACTTGCAAGATCGGGTTAGATTGATCGACTGCACCAATGGTGCTTTTGCATAACGGGGCCTAATCGTCCTTGGTGGTTGATGTTAAATCTAGGCAAGCATGAGGATCCACTTGAGGAAGCCAGCTGATACGGTGCATAGTCATAAAAGTGAGAGTTTTTCTCCCAAGGGGAGATGGTGTGCTACGATACTGTGGTCGGCTACAGGTCCCAGATGTTGATGATTCGGAGTTCTACATTGTACGAGGCGCATGGTACAAGATATTCTATTCATCAGATCCAAAAGATTTATCAGTAGGCTTGTGAGAAATCTTATCGGTGTGGGATGGTACAAAGAAAGATAATGCAGTAGCCAGCAAAGTGTCCAAACCGCTAGCAAGTGAAAGTCGAGCATCAAAGGCCGGGAGGTGTACTTCAGACCATTTGTGTGGTGGTTGACAGTTAACCAAGGCCGCACACTTCCTACCTGGCCAAGACCATGGATTGCTTGACGATTATGTCAAGTTGTATATTCAGAGTTGGTCGTTG
The DNA here is from genome assembly GCA_018107945.1 of Datura stramonium. Lineage (NCBI taxonomy): Eukaryota > Viridiplantae > Streptophyta > Magnoliopsida > Solanales > Solanaceae > Datura > Datura stramonium. The sequence continues at coordinate 25,706 of JACEIK010005103.1, read as the reverse complement.
ACTTCATGGAGTGCCCTTGTCTATTATTTCTGCATCGAGGTACTCGGCCACTTCACCCTAAAGGTTCTTTCAAAATGGACTGGATGCATTAAGCTCGCATGCCTTCCACCCGCAAACAAAGACTACCCAAGCAGTAATCTTAACGATTCACCTCGAGGATAAGGCCAGGGAGGAATGTGTTATGGATTTTAAAGGTAGTTGGGATAATCATTCGCTCTTAATCGAGTTCACAATAAGAACGTTTATCACTCCAAAGATCCAGATGCACCGTTCGAGGATATTTATGGGCGAAGGTGTATGTCTCTTACCTGATGGTTTGAGGTTGGCGAGGTAGCTATGATAGGATCGCATTTGGTTCACGAGGCGATGGTGAAGATTCAATTGATAAGAGACCATTTAAAACCGCTCGTAGTCGTCGAAATCATATATTGATATGAGGAGAAGAGATTTGGGGTTTGATGTGTACGATTGGGTATTTTTAAAGGTGTCTCCATGAAGGAGACATGCGCTCAAAAGAAGGGGAAACTGGGCCTCTTGTTATGTTGGTTCACCGGGGTGTGTGAGGGAGAGTTTGTAAGGTAGTTTATGAGTTGGACTTGCCATCTGAGTTGTCCTGGGCTTGTCCTCTTATTTTCCATGTGCTCTCGAAAAGTGTTTGGGTGATAGCCTTGGTAGTTTCGGGAGTAGACATCATTGGGGTGAAAGATGCCTCGCTATGAAGAAATCCCATTGAAATCTTGATCCTCGTGTTCAAAAGTTGAGAAACAAAGAAGTAGCTTCGCTAAGGTTTTATGGAGAGATCAACATGTTGAGGAGCTATGTGGGAGCCGAAGCTGACATGACGCGCTAGATATCCACATCTCTGCTCTCCACGGTCGTTTCGACTTAAGGTATCACTTCTACCCTATGATCCCATCTAGTTTTCATGTCTTGTCCATGTGTGCAACTTTCTTTTATTTGTATTAATGTGTATGTGAAGCATGAGATCGGGCTCAACTACGGGCTGGTTCCTGAGGTAGTCATTCCGGTGAAAATTTCTGCTAAAATGATCGTATATAGCCGTGATAAATTATATATTTCGTTTGTCGTTTGTTTCCTACATTCTGTGACTTAAAGTTTCAAGGGGGAGATATTGTAATACCTAGGGAAGACCTAAGAATAGATCTGGGAGTGTAATTGGGAAAGTGCGTAAAAACCGACAAAAATATAATAGAACTTGATGACTCAACGACTCGTGGGTGGATACCACAAGTCGTCGAGCAAATATGGAACGGGAGTTCAAGGAAGCACCGGTGACAACGGATGGTGTAACGACTGCTGTCGGTGAACAACGAGTCGCTGTGGCAGCTTCTGGCCGTTGGAAGGACCGGATAAGACAGTGAGAAACAATAGGGCATCCCACGATTCATGGTGAAGAGGAACGACCCATTGCTTCAAGTCATTACTTATGAGCCGAGGTTTCAAAGGTATCTGAATCTGATGGAGACCACGACTCTTTGGAAGGCACCACGAGTCGTGGTGAGGCTCGTGGGAAAGGGAAGTCAAATTGGTCAAGGAGTTGATGACGGGGATTCAACGACCCGTGGTTTGAAGTGCTGACTCGTGGAAGGATCCTCGAGATGTGTTAAGGAGCCGTTGACCCAAAGATTCATACCACGAGTCATGGTATGTTTCACGACCCGCTAGGTTGGTCGTTGGTCCGTCCGGCCGCTTCGTGGAAATAATTTTAAGGGAATTTTCAACTTTTCCACACTTTTAATCTTAAACTACGCCGTTGGATATTTTCCGAGTGTGATAAGAGGAGTTAAGTCTCATGCATGCCCATTCTCATGAAGAACTTTAGAGAGAGATTGGGAGATTCAAGGTCTTCTTTTCCCAAGATTCTATCATTTTATTTGTGGGTATTCAAGGAACTTTTGAGTCAATCCATTTCAGGTATGTGTGGTTTAGAATTGGTGAAATTCTTTCCCCACTAATGCCTGAAATCTAAAATTAAATCATGAATCCTACTATTCAAGTCTATGGGGTTTTACCCAAATGCATGAAAATGTGATTTCTCCTTATGGGTATGATTTAATTGCGTCTTAATTATTGAATTATGAATGATGGGCTAGTTTTATATTCTTTTTTCAAAATCATGTTTCACCTTTAAATCTAAAATGCTCAATTGATGAAAGTTCATGAAAGCAGATTTGCGATGACTACTCTATAATTTCAAATTTTTATTGATGATGGAAAAGCATGATTTCCAGTTACCCATGTTTATGAACCTATTTTGAAAAGAAATAAATATAAAGAAGTATTGGGCAATGCCCACATGTTGAAGAATGGTTTACTATTTATGAAACGAATTACATGATCTATTGATTTATGATTTTGGGCCGATAAAAAGTGGCCTGTCTTTTGGCTAAGCATGTTTTAAAGGGGATCAATGATGATAAATGATTTATTTTAGCCAATGAATTTCTAATGCATGATCTTATTGATTTATGTATGAGCATATTTGCACATTTTTGGGAGCCGTGTCTAGTACCGGGAGCAACCCATACAGTGACTACTACCCCAGTATCTCATAACCATGTGCTACTGTGTTCAACATTATATATTGTATTGATACCAATCAGATGTGATATCACGTCTAATGCACGACCCGCCTTGCAAGCCGTGGTCGGCTCACCTACTTTAGAGAGATTAGGGGGCTGAGGCATCATGAAAGGCTCTACCATGACGGTGTTCTGCTATGACGGTCCTCTCAATCGCTCCGCATGTCTTATGCAATCGCTATTTATGTTATCGCCTGCTATGTTTTTATAATGGTTACTTATGATTATGATTATTAACGCTTACTTAATGATTTGAAAGCCTTGAGCCTTATGTTTTCTATGGAGTTTATGATATATGCATGATGTCCTTCTCTAACATTTACTTAGCGAGTCTTAGTTTACTTTTTAAATGTCCATTTTACTTATCTTCGTATACTCAAGATACCCACATACCGACCACATACTTTCTATGCCGTATCAAGCTTCATGATACAGGAGTCCATCTCACTATTGGTGAGTCCTCATATTTCGAGGGTTGTTTACGTAATTTTATGTTATCTTACTTTTCGGCATTGTTTCGTTAGTCAGGGGATGTTATCCTATCAACCCATCGTATGTAGTGTGAGGCTGCACTATATGTAGTATTCACCTTATGTATACGCCTAGTATTTTCTAATGTTATGCTATGATTACGTTTCTCTATGTTTTTATGATTATCATTCCCCTTATTTGAATGAGATTAGTTATATGCATGAGCCATGGGTCGATTTCTCTTGGGGTCCCTTGGGGTCCCTTGTCCCTTGTCTACGATCCGAGTGTACGTTCGGGTCGTGACACTTAGGCAACCCATGGATATGTTTCAATAGCACCATAGGTGGCCGTCTACTTTAGTTTGTCAAATTAAATAGAACTCCCTTCTACGCAATTGCTTGTTTGCTAATTTCGAATTCAACCTATCTCTTAGAGAATCCATTAAACAAGAGTTATACTCGAGTCCTTGTTGATTGATGCTAACTCCAAACCAAATTGGCTTTCATAGCCTCATAAGTGTATTGGGTTGGATTGGATGATTCTAATCACCAATCAAAAATTACAAAGAAAAAATAAATCAAATGTTCATAAGTCCAAACTTAATTTTATAAAATTAGGATTACTAGGATTACACAAACATTGCATTCACAATCCTAGATCCGTTTAGTTACCCATATCTAGAAGAAGAAGAAAATCAATGTAATAAGACATTCATACCAAAATGATCTCAAATCTTCTCCCTCACTTGGTAGATGAATCTTCAAATTACAAAACAAGATCTACAATCTACTTGAAAGTAGAGCTAAAATTAGTTATTTTCTACTATCTACACTAGCAATGAACTAAGGAATGTAAAATCTACTGAAAATTACAAAAATGTGTATTTATACTATGCCTAAAAAAGCCCATTCAATTCGAACATCAATTTCAGTGTTTAAGGACCTGACGCTCCCTTTGGAGGGACAAGACCGTCCTTTACAATTTTGCTACTGTCCCTTGACATGTCATCCTTTGAGAGATGGACCATCATTTGGAAAGAGATACCATACTACTCCTACTTTAGTATACCCATTCCCTGGCTAAGCTTTTTTTAATCAAATCATCAATTGGCGTAACTGGCCCTTCCTGAACACCTGCATGTCCTTCAACCGTATTTTTAAGGACCCAATTTTCGGGTTTCTTCAAGCCAGAGCTGGGATGAGACATCGATGCACTCACCATCCTTTAGATAGATTATCCATCTATTACCTCGCCTATCAATAATTTTTTGTCCTTAACTCCTTTGTTTTTCCATTTTCTTGGGATCCTAAAACACAACACAATAAGATTAGTTTCTACTTAATTTTACTCTAAAATACATGCAATATGCTATAAAAGAACAAAATATATGTCGCTAATTCCCAACTCATCAACTTATAAGTACGAATATTAATATGCTGAGTCATACTCCCGCTCTCTAATGCTCTACCTTAACCTTCTGACACCCAGACACTTAGCCATGAATTTCGCAATATCTCTCAGAATAATTCCGAAAGTCCCTTGTGATTGCACTGACTTGGAGTAGAAACTAGGAAAAAAATCTATAATTTGCCTCAATAGTCAAGTGGTACGGCCGTAACATGGCATCATAAGTCATGGTCGACTCGTGGTGAGCATCGTTGAATCTCGCTCCTGTGATGTTACAATCCATGTGACGAGTCATTGTATCTAATAACGACCTTCATATGAGTTGTTGCACAACAAATCTGCAAAATGTTTTAAGATTTTTAGAAACCACAAGCCAAGGGACGACTCGTGAGACCTTGTAATGGGTCGTGGATTGGAGTTCTAGGATAGAGAATTAGAGAAAATGTAAGATTGGTCCACTAACCACAAGTCCTGGGGATCCACTGCGGGTATCCAATGATGAGTCGTGATGAGTCTCTTTGTAGGAGGATTAAGATGGGTGGAAATCAGCCCGGTATGTGACGCATTGGTCACCAAATCGTGATGACTAGCAATAACTCGTGGTAATGAGTCGTAATGGCAGCATATAAATTTTAGTCCAATTTTTCAGGGGTATTTTCATAAATTCTTATGCTTAACTCCTAAGTGCGATATCGCTTTGGGTTTCTTAAAGGGTGTATTAAGGGTTTTTACTTAGCCCTAACCCTTATTTTCTTCAAATACCGTAGTTGGAAATCCCTTCTCAAGGAAAGTTTCAGTGGCTCTTCACCTCCATCTCAAATTCTCCAGTCTCAAAAGACACTCGTGAGACTGGGCCTGCTATTCGCTATGTTCAAGAAGTGAGAATTTTGGCAAATCCTGACTTTCTTAGGGTCATGTGGTCTCCAAAGTGAAGGGATACAAGTAGATTCTCACAAGATAGAAGACTGGCGATTGACCGACCTACCTCCTAACAAACTGAGCCTTGTGGCTTAATGGTTACTACCGAATGAGCCATGGAAGGTTTTTTCTCCATAACATCTCCTTTGACCAAGTTACCCACAAGAAGGTGAAATTCCGTGAGTCGGATGAGCGGTGAGAAGAGTTTCCAGGAGTTGAATACTCGACTCACTACCGCTTCCAAGTGCTAACTCTATCGGAAGGATCAGATGGTTAGTTGTGTATCAGGACTCTTTAGAGTTTGACTAAATAAGGCTTTGGATGCAAGGAAAGTGATAGCCTAGCCTCCAAGCAATTTCAAAGTTCATGAGAAGAATTATCCAACTCATGACTTGGAGTTGGCAATGGTGGTATTCGCGCTAAAATACGGAGAAATTACCGTATGAGGCTCACATGGATGTCTGGCAGATCACAAGAGCCTTCAATATGTTTCACTGTATGACCTAAAAATGCGACAAAGATGGTGGTTGGAGCTAACAAAGGATTATACATATGTGCCGTATCACCCGAGTAAGGGCCAATGTGGTGGCCGACGCCCTAAGTAGACGATCTATGGGAAGTTTAGCTCACATCAGGAAGACAAGAGGGAGCCAACGTGCAGTTCACGTGCTAGCCCTAAGCATGGGTGCAAGCTGGTGGATTCAAATCAAGGTGGCGTGGTAACGCAAAGCCGGTTTGATTCATCCTTGGTAGTTGAAGTTAAGTCTGGACAGGGTGAAGATCCATTTCTACTTAAACATATAGAAGCAGCTTCTGGGAAAGGAGCTTGGAGGCTTTCTCCCAAGGGGGAGATGGGGTTCTTCTTTACTATGTAAGGTTGTGTGTACCGTATGTTGGGGAGTTGAGACAACAGATAATGGCCGAGGCACACAAACAGATACACCATTCACCCTGCTACCAAAATGTACGCGATTTGTGGGATATTTACCGGTGGAACAACATGAAAAGAGATATCAGCAACAGTAGCCAACTGCCGAATCGCCAAAGAAGTCAAGGTAGAATATCAAAGGCCGAGGCATGACCTAAGATATCAATATACTCACGTGGAAGTGGGAAGAATTAATATGGACTTCATTACGGTCTACCCTGACTCGCGACAACATGACTCAATCTCGTGCGTAGATCTGATGACTATGTCACATTTCCTCCATGTTAAAACCACTGTATTCGCTGAGGACTATGCCAAACTTTACATCCGAGAGTTACTACCTATGGTGCCTGTATCATCTCAGATAGAGGTAATCAGTTCACCTCCCATTTCCGGAAGTCTTTTCGTAAGGGACTTGGCACTCAGGTCAAGCTCAAGTGACAACTTTCATCTACGTACAGACAGGGGCAAGCCGAGACTATTTAAACTCTAGAATATATTCTAAGAGGCGTGTTCGATCGATTTCAGGGGCAATTGGGATGACCATTTTCCTTCATCGAGTTTGTATACAACAATAGCTACCGTTTGCATTCGCATAACCCCATTTGAAGCATTGTATGGTAAAAGGTGTAAATATCCTATAGGGTGGTTTGAAGTTCGTGAAGCCACTCAATAGGGCCGCATCAAACATGAGGCAATGCAAAGTTCATCTCATCCGAGAAACATTGAAAACAACTCAAAGCCGTCGAATCTTATGACGATGTGCGACAGCGGGGTTGAGTTTGCGCTATGACTGGGTATACCAAAAATTTTTCCGATGAAAGGGGTGATGAGGCTCGGGTAAGAAAGGGAAGCTCAATCCGAGATATGTGGGACCTTATATAATTTTGAGGCGAGATCAAAGAATGTAGTCATGAGTTAGAGTTACTTTAACCATACCGTGCACCTAGTTTTCCATGTGTCACTTCTTTTGAAGAAAATGCACGTAGGTCCAACCTCGCTGTTCTATTGACAAAGGTAGGAATAAACGATACCACTATATGATGAAGTACCGCTCCGTATCCTTGATCGTCAAGTGCGTAAGCCAAGGAACAAGGAAATAGCTTTAGTCGAGCTCCTATGGAGAAATTAGTAGGTTGAGGGGCCACGTAGGAGGCCGGGCGTGAAGATGGCCAAATACCCGTACTTGTTCCCTACTACCCAAGACACTGAGATATTAGTTTTCACCCTAGAAGTAAATTTTGTTTTCATGACTCGCCCCGTATGTTCAAGTCTCTTTTTATGTTTTTGAATGTAGGTATGATAAGTAAATTCGGGGCCGCGTATATGTATTTTGAAACGAAGGTAGTCATTCCAAGAGTCTCGGGAGTTAATCGAGCGTAATTGGGAAAGTTTGATTGCTATTTTTCTACTTCCCAGGTGTTTTCAACATTTGAGAATGAATTTTTACAAGGGGAGATATTGTAATGCCCTCGGAAACTCAAAATCCACTGACTTAAATCAGAAATTTGAAAAAAAAAAAGAGCAAAGTAAGAAATGCTTCAAGACGACCCACCTAACGGAAGCCATATGACCCAACAACCGTTAGTCACTATGGGAAGAAGGAGGTGCTTTGGAAAATGAGAAGAAGTGTACCAAATGAGGGAAATCACGAATCATGGTCACTGATCATGACCACTTAAGTCACTGGTGGTTAGGCCTAAGTTGAGAATATATTTAGTTGACTAGTGTACTTGACGAGTGGGCGCAATGAGTCATCATCTGTGTCGACGACTGCTATGACTCAAGCATCGGACTTAGCATTTAAATCTCCGTAATGAGACAATTTGGTCTACGACTGTGAAAACGACCACAACTTGTTAGGTCCCTTTGTAGTGACCTACCGAGGATCCAAGGCAAGGTACTGACGGGGAGTGACCACGAGTCGTGGTCGGCCACCATGATTCGTTGTGTCACTCGGGGTCACCCGGCTTCCCAAAGATATTCTAAGGGCTATTTAGTAATTTCCTATTCTTCTAAGCTTTAAACCATGTCGTTTTGGATGTAAATCAGACTTATTAGAGGCCACCCGCTTTCTCCCCTAATTCTCACGTTTATTCTCGTAAAACTTATCGAAAGTCCTCTCAAGCTAGAAACTCTAATCAAGCTTAGGGTTCTCAACTATTGCAAAATAGTTCAAGATTCTCTTCTTCTCCTAAGGAGAATTTTAGTGCATGGGAATTCAACAAGGAATTGTCCTTCTCTCAGGTTCCCCAAAATCTTCCCATAATCTCCTATCGCTTTAGCTTGAGTTTTCGAATACGAATGAATTTCATGTTAATTCGTTAACTCATCTAGAATAATATCAATGCTGATTGTCCATGTTATCTTTATCGCTCCTAATTAATTTATCAATGTTCGAGCGTATGGAATTTAAGCCCTAACTTTTGAGTAATGATGTTTGCTTATTGAATTCCATCAAGCGAATGAAGATTGCTTCGGGGCTGAATTACTCTTAGAAATTCATACTATATATATATATATGTTGAGCAATTATTACATTGATAAGAATGAGTTTAGCCTTGTCTAGTGAGATTTCTTTAATTCTTGAGATTTGGCATATTATGAAAACTCCCGTGTTGTTGGGATAAGATGAGTTCTATTACCGTTAGTAATCTCGACTGGCTTAGAACGTAGAATCTCTTTAGAATCATTAAGAAATCACAACCGACGCTTTGACTTCTTAGTCTTTTCCCGAGGTGTCATGGTGCCTCTTAATTATTAGAATTAGAATAAGATTATAGTTATTTGATCCATTAGGAGGTCATGATATTTTAGTTTATAACTCCGACCAGCCCCAGGACCTGGGCCATTTACAACTCGCTCTGGGACTGCCATTTACGCTGCATAAAGCAAGCTCTCACCTCGCCTAGAACCCAGCCAATTTGGTCTAATAAGACTCTCGTGGTACTTTCAAGAGTATATGTCCCCTCGAATAGTCTTGGTCCCCAGCTTTTTTTGAGCTATCAACCTAGTAATCTCGCCTTAGGTTTTCCAGCTGGGAGTAGAATCCTAGTACGTAGCGTCAGGTTCCAATGACCCAGCTTCCTTAACTATATCAAGCACAGAAAGTTACAAGATACTGGGCCCGATCGGCCCCACTTTGGGTGGATCACCCAAGCTCATGCCTTTATACCCCGGAAAGGTATATCAATCCTACCGTAGGGTGTATACATCGACTCCACGTCTACCACGTGGTTAAATGTCGATTATAGAATCTCCTACTAGTCATTCCACCCGCGTAATAAGAATCTCTACCCAATTTCGCATCAATCGCCCGCCTGTAGTATTTCATATTAAGTATTATAGACTTAGGGCATGTCTTTTGATCACGTAGACAAAGGTCATTTTGACCATCTTAGATACTTCGATTATTTCCGCCCGTATAATTAGTTGGACATTGAATGCCTTTCCAGTTCCTGGCCATTTAACATCTATCAAGATATTCCTCTCACATACTTAGTACATTCAAAGTACCGAGTATACTTTTTATGTCAGATTACTTTATGATACAATCGGCAGTATTCTCGATCAAGACCGTTAGTTTCCGCAGCCGATTCTCCACCTTAGCAAAGGAAGGGGTGAGTCCTTTTCATCCGAGGGTATTATTTCTTTCTTACATCTCTTTAGTAGTTTCGCTAGACTTTGAGTTAGCCGGGGTCTGTCCCAAAGAACTCCTCGCTAGATGGCTTTGCATGCCATGATTTTCGATGTATCAAGATATTCAAATGTTTTGAACTTTATGTTCTCGTAATTTGCTTTTCAAAATGCTTATGATATTGTTTCAAGTTCATGGTGTATGTTTACTGCACGCTAGTGTATGATAGACCAAGGGTTGACTCTCTGGGGTTACTTGTGACTTCAAGTACCATGTTACGTCCAAGCAGGTGTGCCCTGGTCATGACACGCTTCTGGATTCACCTTCTCCGCCGAAGACTAAGCGAGTTGTATATTAAGGAGATAGTTCAACTACATGGTGTCACCGCATATATTGTTTATAATAATAGGGGCATAATTACAACTAGATTCGAAGTCATTTCTGTAAGGTTTGAGACACAAAGTTACATCCGAGTACAAATTTCCAAATGTACGTACGCCTGCGAGCGCACTATTCAAATGCTCGAGCACAAGCTATGAGCGTGTGTGCTAGACTTTGGAGGAAGTTGAGATGAGCATCTACCCCTTATCTAATTTGCATAACAATTTTCATTTTGTATTCTAGACGGCACCTATGAGGCCTTATATGGGAAGAAATGTAGGTCCCCCATCGACGGTTCAAAGGGGAGTCGATTTATCGAACCCGATATGATCCACCAATGAGGAAAAAGTAAAACTCATCAAAGAACGCTTGTTGACACCTCATAGTCGTCAGAAATCCTCTTGCGATGTGCAAAAGATGTAGACTTGGAATTCAATGTTGATGATAGGGTGATTACTCAAAGTTTTATTGATGAAGGGCGTATGAGGTTTGGTAAAAGGGAAAGCTTACTCTAGGTTCATCGTCCGCATCGATCCTCCGAAGGATAGGCCGAGTGGAGTATGAGCTAGATCCGCCTTCGTGAGCTAGAATCCTGCTCATCCAAATTCTCCACGTGTCAATGTTGCAAAGTGCATAGGGGATCCTTCCTAAGGTTGTTCCAGCTTGAGGATGTCTGGGTTAATGGGTTAGCCTACGAAGAGGTTCAAGTTGCTATATTAGATCGGTGGGCTCAGAGGTTATGACTAAAGATGTAGCCTCCGTGAAAGTTCTTTGGAGGAACATAAATGTAGTAGCGGATGACTTGGGAAGCCGAGGACAACATGCAGGGTGTAGATATCCTCATACACAGAATGACCCGTATTATGCCTGGGCTTGAGGTTGTTGTTCCGCAGTTATTTTACTACTTATATTAATACTACTGTTTAGTGTCTTACCTCCATGTGGTGGGAAAGAGTTTGCTTATAGCGTCCCGTGAGAGCCACCTATGTTGGGATTTTCGTGCATTTTAGGTTTTCGAATACTCCAGCTACCACAAAGGGAGACTCTTCAAAATTTCTCTAGCATTAGTTAAAAGAGTCGTAGTCTTTAAGGCTAAAGATTACCTTTGAGGATTTAATGTCTGGGATGATGTTAAACCCCATAAGATGTTAGTTTCTAGTGTACGTGCTTATGGGCTTATGGTGGTTAAATGAGAGCTTGACGATGCCAGCAAGAGCCTCGAGGCGTGGACGAGCAAGGACATCATCGAGCGAATTAGTAGGTCCGCGAGGCCCGCGTGACGGATGCTGAGACGCCATAAGCTCCCTAAGGCGATGGCCTATGCGAGGCCTCGGCCACCGCGCCCTATCACTATATAAAGCCCTTTGATGATTTTAAATCATTCATCAACATCTTCATCGACTTAAAAAAGAGAGAAATGTGGGTTTTGATTAGTTTTCAGCAAATTTTTCCGTCAAACTTCGCCCAAACGAAACTACCTAGGATAATAAGTTCTGTGCCTGGGGAAGCACTTTCTATGGAGTTATTTATTGAAAATTAGCTCATTATACAAAATCCCGCTAAGTAGAGGTTGCCGTAATCATGTCGTTTCCCGCAAGCGTACGTGGGTCGTCCAAGTAATATAATGGCTCTTTTTGAGAACCTAATGTCGAACCTACGTGGACTGACCAATTCCGCTAACTATCAAGTTCGAGTGTGATATTAAATACCAAAAATGTTGATTATAGAAGTTTTCAGAAGGTTTAATTAAGTCTAATTGTGGTCACGAAATATTCTGAATTCACTCCAAGGAGAAACATAGAGTTAAAAACCAGATAATGATGCGATACTATGATTTGCGATGGTTTAAGTATGAAACTATCAATTTGCCGTCTTCACATAATAGAACATGTCTGCGATATTCCGAACATATAAACACGACAAACTAGCCTCACTACTACGTTGAGAGCGAGGATGCCAATTAGCTCATACTCACTATGTGGACGTGGTTTACGTGGATATGATTAGGGACTCAGACACCTAATCATTCGACTCAACTTAGCTAAACAACTACTTTTCTGAAAGGGTGATGGATAATTCTGGCTGCTGGTGCCTAACTCATCCCGCGTGCTTTATCAATTCAAGCAAGGTGTTAGGTATATTTCATCCTAACACAAATTATATCGTGAGAACAACCATGCTCCCTACATTCTCATGTTCGCTCTGTAAATGCTTTCTCAAGCATAGGCCCAAGTTAACATGTATGGTTTCATGAGATCAATCATAAAACAACCATAATCTCGAATGCAAGACAAACAACAATCAATAACTTAATTCCAACACAAATTCGTAAAAAACACAATCATAACACACGTTTCAACCCTAGAGGAAGGTTCTAGCCATTCATGTCTTTGCACAATTACAAGGAAAAACTCGCAGTTAAATATACTTACAAGAATCGGGTAGAAGAGAAGAGGAATTTTAGCAAAACCCTAGGTGAGTCCCCACTTCTCCCTTCACTCCTAGTGGTTTTCCAATAAAATCGTGACAAAATGAATTTTAGGAGCTAAGGGACCTATTTATAGTAAATGAGAATCAGGCAAAAATTAAGCCTGTCAGGAATGGCCCGTGTCACTGAGAGTCAGAGCAACGTGACAATGCAGGTAACGCGGAGGCACACTAGGAAATTTCCCTCAGATGCCAAGCCGCGAGGGTCGCGCCGCGCCGCGTGACACGCCGCTCATGTAGCGCGATGGCATGGTGTGTCAAGCGCGCAGCTATTCGTCGGGCGTGGCACGGCTGGGCCAAGGCAGGCCGCACCGTATGCCGGCTTCTCCCGAGCCCGGTATTTGGCGTGGCACACGACAGCCGTGGGCACGTCCGGCGGCGCTGAGCCTTGGCCAAGGCATGCTCCTTGTCACTTTTCGCAAATTTCTCCCGACTCCATTCCTCTACTTCACCAACTTATAAATTAGTTCTAATTCATCAAACCTACAAAACAAGGACTAATCATGTTGGTTAGTACATACATTCACATTTATATAAAATTACATGAAAATGTATATAATTAATTAGCTAAACAAGACTAAATTAAGTTATAAAGCATCACGGCATGCTATTTTGCCCGCATCACAACCCCACACTTAAAGTCTTGTTCGTCCTCTAACAAACCTTACATCTCAAGCATATGGAGACTCACACATAGCTAATTTAGCAAGATACTTCAAGATACTACTATAATGATTATTTCTCTAAGATAACAAGCTAAAAATAGAGGATGCACGACTTGATCATTGAAATGCAATACAACCATGCTAAGACTTCCTAACCCCAAGAATCGACTCTCACCTTAGCAAACCTCGTGCAAATCACTCGATCAAGAAATCCGACATGAATTATATCCTTCATTCAACACGTGCCCTCACGGCAAGAGAGTTACCCATTTTCACACGCAAAAAAATTTTAAATCACAACATGTGTGGGTACATGAATAGAATTACGCTCACTCTCTCAAAGAATTCACATGCATCATGTAATGACCCATAAGCTTGCCCTTAGTTTTTTACTCCACTAATTTAAGGATGTATGAATGTAAGATCACATAGACTTTTTAGTTGTAATGTAACTAAGGGACATGTAGGTACTATTATGGCCGTAATAGTGACTATCTTCCTTAAGCTTCTTTTTAATACATCACGCCCCTCATTATGAACTTCCTTCTTACTTTACACCTTTATCTCTTTTTCAGCCTTTCCTTTTCCTCTTGTGTTCCCCATTTCATTAAGCACTCTTGGCTTATTAGTAAGGAGTTCTATAAGTAACTTTTCATTAATTTATTTTCTTACTCCCTACTAATACTCAACCGTATTCAAACAAGTGCACCCTTGACCTTTCTCAACTTTACACCGCCACTTTTCCTTCTTTTTCATTCTTCTCGCTCCTTTACTCTTTTGAATTTTTCACTTAAGCGCTTAAGAGTTTTGGATCAACTTCAAGGTTAATGAAAGAAAAGGATTAAGCTTATGTTGCAAATCACAATGAATAGGCTCAAGGCTCAATGGGGCTAACTAGGATTTATTATTCAAGGTAGGTAAAATGAGGGATAACATTTAGGTTCATTCAAAGAAATGCCTAAATCATCTCCTACAATTCACATCCTTCATTTCGCTTATAAATATACCGTGCAAGTTCTACACTCCACACAAAGACGTGTAATACTCAAGAACCTTACACTCATGGCACATGGTCAAATTAAGACACATTCAACAGACTCTTACTCAAATAATCACAAGAATTGAGAATTAAGCTTCAATCATTTGAGTCACCCAAGTGAGCCTAAGTGTCTCAAACAATGTTATACACTTGCATGCTTCCAACACCGCACATACTTGCATCTTACAATCATTTATAGTATAAAAGAACATCCAAACCCATCAATTAGCTACTTTAGTTCAAAACCAAAACCTATTGACTAATTTTCCTCAAGACGGTCCTCATCCATCAATCGTTGGAAATAGTCTCTAACTATGACTCAAAACATTATATATGTATTAAAGATTTTTTTTTATTCTTCTGCTCAAAGACGCCCGTCGAAAAGAAACCAAAAGAAAAACCAACGGGAGATGAATTCATGCTTGACTCACAAAATTTTTTCAAATTTTTCAAATTTCTCACAAGCATTACATTCACCAAAATCGTTAAGAACAAAAATTTTGGAAATTTTTCTCACCCCACACTTAAATCATGCTATGTCCTCATAAAGATCAAATTAAAATTTAAAGGATGAGAAATACTCCTTAGCCTCTCTCGCCAGCTAACAACATGCTTTTCTTCAAGTTATCATAAAAAGGTGTTTCACCCCACACTTCTTCTCTTCATGCTTTTAGCTTCCTCCTCAACGGTGCTCGTACTTCCCTTCCATCCTGTGCTTAACTTTACACCAAAACACAAACACAATGAAAATAACAAAATCAACAAACAAATTCAAAACAAAAAAAATCATAAATTGTACTGGGTGGGAAAATTCTTAGGTTGCCTCCTCAAGCGCGCCTTTATTTTCCTCGTCGCGGCACGACGTGGACTCGTCCTTTTCAAGACATCCTCATACCTCGGTCTCGTTCAAGAACCATCTCCTTTTCTTTTGATTTTTAGAGGAAACAACTCTCCACTGCTCCTCTCTTCCTCCAACTTTCACAATTTGAAGCCCTAATCTCACTGAAGCCGAACACTTGTCATTACTCTTTGCCATGCACCTCGTGGAATCCTCCACCCCACACTCATCCTTCCGACAACACACTAACCTAACAAAGGTTTCGGTAGTGTGGATGGGTTCATTTCTTGCATACTTAAGAGTTCTTCTTCATCCTCACCCTCATTTTTGTGGTCCCCGCTCTCAAGTCAATCGCCGTTTCTCCTAAGTGGGCCAAGAATGGCCGCCCCAAGATTAAGGGTACCGTCATCAACCCGAAAATCTAAGATAATAAAAATCACATATAATAAACTTACCTACTTTGATGAGAAGGTCCTCTATTATTCCCTTAGGTGTCACTCGTGACTTATCAGCCACCAAACATCAATCTTGTTGGCCTCATTTTTCCCAACCCTGCAGTGTTAAATAAAGATAAGGGCATTAGGTTAATCAAGGTCCCTACACACAAAGCTCGTAGCACCTCGCCTTACCAATTTGTATGGGGAGGGTAAAACTCCCTGGTCTTTGAGCTTCTTCCGATCTTGCCCAATACCCTATGATTGCACTCGCCCGCTACAACTGACATCCACCAACCTAATTTCTTTTTTTCGCCATCACATCCTTCAAGCATTTAGCATACTTGGGCATTCCCCAAAACATCAATAAGAGGATAAAATTTATGTGAAGTTCTTGAAATCTCAAAGAACTTTTGAAGCATTCCTCCCCTTGCTCTTTCTAAATTTCTGCGGGAACGGTGTGGTCTGTGGCCGGATGCACTGAAGATTGTGCATTTTGTTGCCTAGCACTCGATTTTCTCCCTTGTTTCAAGTGGGATGGTCCCGGGTCTAACCAACTCGTCACCTTTCGCCTCTTTTTGGCACCGCATTAGCTACTTGCTTGCCGCTCTCGATCGATGGCATTGACTGTTTGGCCAGGATCTCGTGCCGCTTGGTAATCCCCCTCGCGATCTCATGTTTTGAGCAAGCTTGCTATCTAACCCACTTGTTTTTCAAGATTGCGGTGGCCACTTGGCGATTCTTTAAGTCTCAAGTACATCCTTGCCTCGATTTTCCCCTAACCGAGTCCGGGTCTCCATGATTTTCTGCAATGTTTCTCAATGCGTGTTCTCAATCAATTCATCATTCGCCTATTCTCGCCGATACCGCTCGTTGTCGAGGTTGCCGATAACTCGTTTTTGGTTCCCACCCCAAGAAAATCTCGGTGGCCTCACAATTCTTGTTGTAGCAGCAGGTGTCTGAAATTTCGATTGTTCCTCCGCACATTCCCAACAAAATTGACCGATTCCGTATCGCTCCACAAGATTCTCGTGACTGCCCATTATTACAAATTTCGCACCAACTTGGAGCTTGTTGAACCGCATTAACCTCGGCCTCAGCAGGCTGGTTCATACTCAGCTTATTGAACTGAGTCATCATCCGATGCCGGAATGAAGCTAACTCCGCCGCCAAGGCATTCATTCCATCTACCTCTAACAACCCCTATCTCTTTCCCCGCCCTCTCGATGACTCGTCGTGCCACTGATTTCGATAATTTTGCTCAACAAAGTGTAAGCTCATCATACGTCTTCTCCAAGGCTTGCCACCCGATGCATAGTCTAGTAGTATTTTTGTGTGTGGGTCGAGACTTTCTACAAAGGTATGAGCCAAAGACTTCATTTGATCACGTGATAAAGGACAAGCCTCAATAATGACTTGAATCTTTCCCAAGCCAAATATAAGTTCTCACTGCTTTTGCTTCAAAACTTAGTATTTCATTTCTCAACTTTGCGCTTTGGTTCCAAGGAAAGAATCCATAAGGAACTTCTTAGCCAAATCATTCAACGTAGTTATGAGTTCGATGGCTTTGCCTTTCAACCACTTTTTTGCCTCTCCCAACAATGAAAATGGGGAGAGGGTCAATCGGACATAATCTTGGACACGCCAAATGGGACAAAAGTGTCACTAATTTCTAGAAAGCTCTCAGAAGTGCCGGCCATGCAGCCATGTGCCATTCCAAAGAATTGACCACTTCGAATGTAACAAACACCGCACATACTCGTTTAAGCTCAAAGTTCCTCCAGTTCCTAAGCATTTGACACTAGAGTTCATATTAGTCGCCAGGGGATTGCCACTTCGAACCGGGGTCTCGCTACCATTGCTTCCTAGTGACAATCGTGCTTGTCCCAGGAGGCTGTTTGTACCTTTCTTGAAGTCTTTTCACTTTTTGCTCAAGAGCTACTCTCCTTCAAATGGATTTGACGCTCAGGTTCAAGCAAATCTGCTCTAAGCTCTCTATTTTTAGCGCGCCAGACAACCCGTCACCTGCAATAAGTAAGACTAAGACCAAGTTTCTCAACACTTAAGCAAATTTAAAATCACAAAACTCGTAAAATTATCAAAAATTCGCCGAGTCCCCGCACCAGGCCAAAACTTGATGTCGCTTTCCAAGCACGGCTCGTCCAAGTAATATAGTGGCTCTTTTTTTAGAATTTAATGTCAAGTCCACGTGACTTGACCAATTCATCTAACTATCAAGTTTGAGTGTGATAAATACCAAAAATGTTGATTATAGAAGTTTTCTTGGTAGTTTAATTAAGTCTAATTGTGGTCAATCGAAATATTCTCAATTCAATTAAGGAGCAACATAGAGTTAAAACCATATAATCATGCGCTATTACGATTTGCAATGGTTTAAGTATGAAACTATCAATTGTTGTCTCACATAATTAGAATTGCATGTTCATGGCCTTCGAACCTCTAAACACGATAAACTAGCCTCACTACTACGTTGAGAGAGATGCTAATTTAGTTCGTGGGCAATTAATTACGTGATGTGGTTTATGTGGATATGATTAGGGACTCTCGTACACCTAATCATTCGACTCAACTTAGCTACACAACTACTTCTTCGAGTGGTGATGTGATAATTCTAAGTTGGTGCCTAACTCATCCCGTTTTATCAACCAAGCAAGGTGTAAGGTATATTTCTATCCTAACACAAATTATATATAGTGAGATACAACCATGCTCCCTACATTCTCATGTTTTGCCCAGTAAATGCTTTCTCAAGCATATGCCTAAGTTAACGTGTATGTTTTCATGGTGATCAATCATAAAACAACCATAATCTTGTAATGCAAGACAAAAACAATAATCAATAACTTAATTCCAACACAAATTCCCGTAAAAAACACAATCATAACTCATGGCTTCAACTCCTAGAGGATGGGTTCACCATTCATGTTTGTACAAAATAAGGAAAAACTCGTTAAAGTAACATCTTACAAGAATTGGTAGAAGGAAGGGAATTTTACAAACCTAGGTGAGTTCTCCCACTTCTCCCTTCACTCCTAGGTGGTTTTCCCCAATAAAATCGTGACAAAATGATTTTAGGAGCTAATGGACCTATTTATAGTAAATGAGAATCAGTGCAAAATTAAGCCTGTCGTGGAACGGCTCCGTGTCATGGAGTGTATCATGGAGCACCGCCACCGTGAGACTGGGAGAAAATTAAGCCACCTGAAGTCGCCTCAGATGCCAAGCTCCGCCGAGGGTCGCCGCGCCGGCTTCTGGGCGTGGACATCGGGCCGCTCATGCAACGCGATGGCATGGTGTCGGCGCGCACTGCCCGGCGTGGCACGCGCTAGCGCGCAGCTCGCCTACCTACATACGCCTCTTTCTCGCCTTCTACGGGGCGTGGCATTTGCCATTGGAAGCAAGACACGCACAACGTGGCACGCCGCTCGGCGCGACTGCAGCTACCAAGGCATTCTCCTCACACTTTCGCAAATTTCTCCCGACTCTATTCCTCTACTTCACCAACTTATAAATTAGTTCCTCGAATTCACGAAACCTACAAAAAGGACTAATCATGTTGGTTAGTACATACATTCACATTTATATAAAATTACATGAAAATGTATATAATTAATTAGCTAAACAAGACTAAATTATGTTATAAAGAATCACTAGGCATGCTAAACTACACAAAGAAATAGATAAGTGTTTACCCTTCTAATTCAAGAAATTGTTTTTGGTTGAGTTAAACAAAGTTGAATTATAATTAATATTATTATCGAAAGATATCGTTGTTTTGCTGAATTTGTATTAAAATAGTCCTATTATCTCAGCGTAAGGGCTAGAAGTTGAGTGGATCCACACACAGTTAGAACTAATCGCTTAAACGAGAATCGACATTCAAGATATGTTAAGGTTAATTGCTTCTGGCACTTATTCTCATATATAGTAATACAACCTATATTCTCAGAAGAAAGTTAGAAGCATGTATGTTGTGATTAGTCATACTATTTGTTTGAGATTAGTGTTTTCTTTTATTTCAATTTGGACTCGAATTTACCTAATATAGCCTTCGTCGACCTCAACCTCGTGTGGGTTACTAGCCGTGTCATCGCCGTGGCTATATGGACGCTCCAAGGAGTTATATGTTTTCGATGAGACTATTCGTGCCCGTGGCCATATTACAATCCACCAAAAAATGGGCTTCTATTTTTATGCCGTATTGGCATCACTCGGTCCTCCGTCGAGCCTTGCGTGCCTGGGGGTGCAAGCATGTGAGCCCACCGAGTCAGACATGTTTATAGGAGCCCAAATGCCTTTCGCTGCGTATGCAAGAGGCTGCAGATTGGCTATAGTTATCTTTTGACTCATATCGATCATGCTAGGTGCATATTGATTGGAGTTTGGGCCGCTAGGGCTTATGGGGGCATGGCGAGTTATTTTATGCTGGTTGTACCTTCCACGCTTATGGAGGTCAGGTAAGGTTCTTGTTTGCATTGGCTTATTTGAATATACAAGAGGGTTGTGAGGCTATTCGTGTTGTACTCTTATCCTTCCCATTATCGTTTTTAGTTTTTTATCGCATTAATTAGTCACTTTCATTATTGCCTTACATTTCAAAGAAATATTGTACCGACGCCATCTTTGTGGCGTCGCACATTTACATCAGGAGCGTATAGATGCGCCTCAGACCTCCCTAGTTTCTAGCCGTGTCCGCAGTCCCGCCAGCTCCTTTTCTCTGTGGCTGATAGTTATAGTCAGTTTTTTCTTTTGTTGTACAACTTTGGGTATGCTCTGGCCCTATCCCGACCATTGTTCCACTCAGAGGCTCGCAGACTATAGTTTCGCCTGATGGTTCTTTGCCTGGCCATGTGGGGCCCATGTATGTTTTATTTCGCGTGACTCGCCGTGTGGGGCCTAGTTTAGCTATTAGTTAGCAAGCCTTGCTCTACATAGCATGTTTATGACTCACCGTTTCATTCCTTTCGTTGTAATCTCCGACGCATGGTGGTCTTGTCGCCCGCATGATCCCCTTATTGCCTTGTTTTTTTTCTTTTATAGGTGGCTATGTGGCTTTGTTGGCCTGAGACTGTGTTTACAACCATGATATAGCTCATTATTTTCTTGATTTGAATCACTGGCTTACACCAGACCGCATTTAGCCCAACCAAGTCGCCTCGTATCTTAGTATGGCATCATATGCCAATCATGCCTCCCAAGGTGGGGTATGACAAAACATAAATATGTGATTGAGTGTAGTCATCTAATAGAAGCCTCGAGGAACACTATCCTGCTTAATTGTGCATAATTATTGATCACAACTCACCAAAATACTATTAGTTCATTTAAAATCCCCCTTTTAGGAATAACCGAACTAAAAGTTTGAATACTAGAATTAGTCTATATTCTGGCCATATTCCCTATGGGGATCGACCCTGAAATCTTCGTTCTTTATTGACAATATCTGCGTTATACGTCTTTAGGGGTGTATTTTGAGCATTATCAAAAATGGCAAACTGCTAGAGAATATGGCTTAGGATTAGATTAATTTCTTTTATTTAATTTTTAGTCTTTATTTCATTTATATTTTTCCATTATTTTTGTTCTATTCGTGCTAGCATATAAATACCCTAACTTGAGAGCAACCACTTTGGACTAGCCGTATGGAGGATAAAAGGTTGCTCGTGCCTTTGGAGGAGAGTGTTGTGTTGAGACACTAAAGCACCAGACTTATGAACTTTGATGGGGGTGATGTCGTGGGTACACAAAGGATGGTAAATACACTAGAGGGAATGGGTCCTACAACATCACCCAAAGAAGTTGGACTCGACGAAAGAATCAGGCAATCCCCTCCAAAGAAAGCTCTTCGCTGAAGTACCACCAAATTGGTGCTTAGAGCTTCTCTCTTACCTCCACATCTTAAATATGCAATCTTGAGGAGAACAGCATCTTTCAAGTGATTATCATAGACCATGTAGAGTGGCAAGTTCATTATCAAATGGCCGATGCTAGTGTTGTCTATCCTCGCTACGATAGTAGGCGGGTGAGTCTCGCACAAAGGTGTCCCAAAGAAAGGTGGAATTACAATGATGACAAATGAGAAAATGTGAGCCGGTCCAATAAGGCCGCCATAAGTTGATGTGTTTCCATGGATTATCATAAACAACATCGTTGGATGTAGAAAGGCCACTTTTCGATGTCTTTCATGGACTAGATGCTTGATAGATCGGAAGGCAAGAGGATGGTATTACTTTCTTGAGAGTTATTCATGGTAAAATCAAATCTCCATAGCCTCATAGACCAACATAAACCACATTTACCTTCCTTATGGGACTTTTTGGCTGTGAGAATGTCCATCGCTGTGTAGTTGATGTAGTAGCTGCCTATCTTTTCGTATATAGTAGTAGGAAACCATTTAGGTATCTCATGGATGATTTCTCGCCGTGGGTGTTTCTCGAAGATTGCCTTGAGCATTTGAGTAAAGGCTGAAAGGTGTGAAGAAACCAATCGTGCTCAATCGGGAAAATGTCATTTTATGGTCAAAGAGGGGATTTAGGCACTTTGGGAAAATGTATAGAGGTGGACAAAGCTAAATCGAGGGTGATAGCTAGATTGCTACCACCTATTTCTATCAAAGGTATCCGGCTTGGGGCATGTAGGTTTCTATAGAGGTTCATCGAGGACATTTCAAAGATTGCACAACCATTATGTAATCTACTTGAGAAGGAGGTGAAGTTCATTTTTGATGATGTATATTTGAAAGATTTAATGCCCGAAGGAAAGACTCACCACAACCCCCATTATTGTAGCACTAGACTTGTCTCTTCTATTTGAGGTGATGTGCGATGCCATGAAGTTGCCTTAGGTGCTACCTTAGGCAAAAGAGAACATATTTCACCCCATCTATTATGCCAAAGAAGAGACTCAATGCAATTTCTAAGAATTACACTGTGATTGAACAGGCGTTAGTTGTAGTTTTTACATTTGCAAAGCTGAGCATACTTACTCGGTAACTGTGTAGTATTGCAATATTTGATGTCAAAGAAGGATGCTAAACTAAGGCCAATCAAATGGGTATTTCTCCTACAAGAATTTGAGTTTGAGGTAAAAGACAAACGGGGACTGAAACTGTGTGGCGATCACTTATCTAGACTGGACGCAGAGGCAAGATTAAAGGATGAGAATAAGATTGATGATACTTTTCTAGATAAGCAAATGGCCGGCCGCATCACAGACATGATCCTATAGTTTGTTGATTATGCAAATTATTTTGTAAGTGACATGATCCTACAGACTTGACCTCACAGCAAAGTAAGACGCTCGTGTTTAATGTGCAAATATTCTATCGATTACCCATATTTGTTCCATATTTGTGCAGATGGTTTGCTTCGCATGTATTCTAGAGGTTGAGATGTGCCGAGTATACGTGAGACCCGCGCCACTTATCCCCTGTTGAGTGTCATCATAGTGGTATCTAAATGCACATAAAATGGGTCCATTTGTGAGTCATACGGGTGAAGTATATTTTGGTGGTCAGGATTGCGTTTGGAAAGTTGAAAGCCATCACAATTCCTAACAATGAACGGAAGAGTGCTACAAATTTTTTGAATAACCACATATTTGTTAGATCTTGCATTCTCGAGCCATCATCGCCGATGGTGGGTCTCATTTTGTAATCGCCTTCGTGAGCCTTCTTACTTGAAAATGGTGTAAAATATAAGGTGGAAATAATTTTAACCATCCTCGCTAAGGCATAAGTAGAGGTCTCTAATGTGACATTAAGATGATCTTAGCTAAAATAGTGAACACCAAACCGATGGACCGATCTAGAAAGCCGGATGATACCCTCTCAGGCATATCAAAACAACCTATAAATCCCTTATTGGTACCGTTTCGACTGAAAATTACACGCAAGTGCACGGGTCGTACAAGCAGGTAAAATGGCTTATTTAAAGCCAAGTATCGATCCCACAGGACCGAACTACTAGATAATTAACTTAAGCCGCCGTTGAACGATATCTCTAAGAATGTATACAACCAAATAAATAATGTTTTATGAGTTAAAATTTACTAAATAATGAGAATCTAAATCAAGATTATAATTTGAGTCTCGAACAATAGCAATGAACAAGCCGAGGTTAAGACAAACTTATGTGGATGTAATTTATTAATTCAATTCAACTAATCTTCTCTTCTGCTACTAGTCGAAATAAATTGCCCATGGATTGGATCTTTCGACTCTTATCCAATTTAAGAATCATGAGACCTTATTCTTACTTTGATATAAGGAATTTCATGCTCTAGCCATATATAACCGATTCCGTAATTTGACTAATAAGACTTTTAGATATATTTCTATTCTCGAATGTAAATCTTTTCTCAATTTTTAGAGATAAGAAGAGATCATCCTACCAATTCACATCTCAGTTCACTCCTTTTCCTTTTCAAAATCTAAATTAGATTTCTGTATATACATTAACATTGGCCAAACATTAATGCAAAAGAAAAACAAGAATTGATGTAACAACTATTGAATAAAAGATGAAAAAACCGAAATGATCAACAATTACATTCCTCTACAATTATCCTTAACCTCAACAAGAAGTGAATTAGCCACTCATTTGTGGATTAAACATCTTCAAATAGGTAGAATTCATACAAGCAATTGATATTAAAGAGAAAGAGGAAGAGAATAACCCTAAAATTTTCGTCCTCTCAACCGCCCGTAACCCACGTTCTGCTCAACCAAGTCGAATGTTTAAAATAAACCTAAGTGTGCTATTTATAATATTGAGAATTTTTCCAGAATAACTGGCAACGTGACACGAGTGTATCGCGGAGAACTCCCTCCGTGCCACGGTGGGGTATCATGGACCCTAACCGGAAATCGCCCCTGTGTAATTGTATCCAACGTGGCACGACTTGTATCACGTGAGCCTTGCCTCCGTGCCGCGGTGCTATCGCGCACCTTCACTGGAACTTGAGGTTCTAGGTAATCACACTCAATATGACACGCAGTGCATCGCAGAGTTAATCGCCTCCATTCCACCTGAGATAACGCGAACCTCCACTCGGAATTTGACATAAATAATTCATCCGAGGTGCACGTCTCCGCGATGGTAGCGTGACACGACGCCATCGCAGAGCCCCTATTTTTGCCACTTTCCTTGTCAACTTCCACTTCTCGCTTCCAAGTCCATTCCCGCACTTCACCAACATATATATTAGCTTCCAAAAATTTCCTTTTACCTGCAAAACAACACTAATCATGTTGGTTAGTATAAATTCACATTTAACTAAGAATCACATGAGAATGTACACGTAACGAGAGATAAACAAGTCGAAATGAAGCATTTGAGTAACACTTGGGCATGCAATTCTGCCCAAGATCACATACCCCACACTTAAAACCTTGTTCGTCCTCGAACAATACCCTCACATCTCATGCAATTGACACCCACGCATAGCTACTTTGGCTCGACCATTCAAGCTACGGCTATACAGATTATTTAAGAAAGCAAATCATCAAGAAAACATGCATGGTCTCATCAATACAATGAAGTACACCACATTAAGACCTCATAAACTCAAGAATCGATTCTCGATCTTAGCAAACTCATGCAAATCAACTGATCAAGACATCTGAAACGAAATTTAATCTCTCGTCAAGCATGTGCCCTCACCACACAAGATAATTACCCCATTTGCCATCATATGATTTCCCAAGCACTACATGTAGGGGTATATGAATACGATTTCTCTCTCTCTCTCCCAACGAATTCACATGCATCATGTCATCCTGGCCAAGGTATAAAGGCATGAACTGAGTGATTACGGGTCTGGGACCATGAGGCCAATAAAAATCTATCCTACGTTGGCAACGTAGTTCTAGGAACTT